>JARHVA010009487.1:0-5000 GCA_037957365.1 Torreya grandis | reverse complement strand
CAGATTAACAACATGAATTTAATCAAGATCCAATATTTCATGAGATGATGATACATGTCCAAAAGACAATGGTCATATTTTAAAAATAAATGAGCTACATGACAAAGAGATGCCACATAGGCATACACATCCTATTCAAATATCTTATGGACCTGATCATGTGAAAGGTATAAATACATGATCCAAATGAAATATAATTCACCAAATCACATATTTTGAATTTTATTTCTACCATTAGATATTTGTGTAAACCTTAAAAAATCACTAGAGTGTACAAAAAGCCCTAAATTATCCTTGGAAATATTATGACTAAGTTGAAAGAGTTAAATTATCATTTTTAAAAGGATAATTCAATTGGGATTAAGTCATGGCAACATACTAAGCTACTTCAAATAATTTGGTGGATCTATACCTATCACCTGATTTTGAAGGTTGAGTGTTCAAGGATACAGAGTTTGTAGTTGCTTCATTTGACACTAGGGATAACATTTGCTCAAAATTGTTCTAAAATATTAAGAACCAGGGGGTTATAATAAATAAATAAGAGAAGATAATCTTGGTGAAGAGGTTATATGATGATATTATGGCCTTTAAAATGATAGGACTACACTATGTTGCTACCAAACTAGAGGTACTACACTATATTGATTTTCTTGGTCCAAATTTCAAAGACACTAAAATTAACAAGGATATGATCATTAATGAAAATAGTCTTAGGAAAATTGAATATATCTCTCCTATTTCATTTTATTCCTAATAAAAATTACCTAAACACCATATTTCTCAAACCTGCATTAATTCATGGGCTAAAAAGCACAACATGATGGACATTTTGGCAAAATGGTTAAAAGTAGGTAACCAAGTCATTATAGATCCTATAAATAACATCCTTTTAAGCCAATTTATACCTAGAGTTAGGATGGTAATGATAATTCTAAACAATTTGTATGGATTTGAAAATACATCACATATTGAATTAATGTGGGTCCCTATGGTATACTTCATCATTGAAAAAGTGATGGTTCTTCCATTAGGTGAAATTATCAGTATTTCCCTAAGTAGGCAAATATAAGAAATAAAGAATAATAAGAGGAATAAATTTTACATGATTTCCTATATATTATATTACCTAATTATAACCACTAAGATCTTCAATTAAATTAGTGGTCACCCAATGGTACCCAGACTGTCTCCCAATACTACTCCAGATTGCACATTTACAAGTATAGAAACCACATCCAATTTATTTGTGACTATATTTACCCTACATTGAGTAAAACCATTGGTGGTATTCCTAAAATGAGATTAATCCCTTTAATCAATAATTATATTGAAGCAATAGGAGGCATATAGATTTATCTTGATTACATAGTTATAAGGATTGAAGGAACCCAATGTGATCCCCTCAAACTACCACTTCATGTACTTGATAAATTAGTAGAACAAGAGGTGGCATATCAGTTTTTTAATGGGATTGATGGAATTTTTAAGACTAAAAAAAATGTACTTTTACAAAATTTACCTATGATAATTAGAAAAACTATTTTTAGATAGTGGGATCACATTGAGGTTGCCTCAAAGCACATGTTATCCTTTAACCTACAAATTGATGATAAAAAATAATGGGATCCTTATGGAAGGGTAAAAGAACATATGAGAATCAAGGGTATTTTAAATGTACCTTATAAACATGATCATATTGCATTTTATTTTATATACACTAAGGCATCAACATACTATGAGGTCACTAGAAGATTGAAAGTGCACAATATCAGGCCTAAGTCTAGATTGAATAAAGACTATAAAATGGAAGATAGATGGAAGATATAACCAATACAATATAATTTGATATATGTTGATTCTTATATGATTCCACTAATAAATATCCTAGTATAAGTATACATATAACATAATAGTAAAGAGAGAAGACTAGGTGAGATTGATTCTAGCTCCTTAGCTCCTAAATCATCTAGAACAACAAAGCACGATTCACCTAAATAAGGTTCATATCATAGCTCTAGATCCTCATGAATCTATTTAAGATGTATTAAGGATGATATCTATGACATATGATATATATTTATAGTCATAAGAAGAAAAGGTTGAAGAAACCAAAGAGGAAAAGGGAAAGGAGAAAGCACCATACTTGGTAATCATTGATCCTCTTAAGAGAAAGTTGAGACTACCATTATCTCAAAAGATAAGAAAACAAAAGTGACTATTACACCACCTTTGGAGAATGTTAATATGTTTAGTGAGAAGAACATCATATATGATCCACTTATATATAAATGGTTCATTTATGAACCAAGGTTAGAGAAGTTACCTACTTATCATCCATGGGCTATGGTGAAGACTACATTCATACCTATGCAACAAGAGTTGAAGCCATGGATAATTACATTGCAAGAATAAAAAGAAAAGATATTGGATAATCAAAGTTATTTATAAACCCAATCACAAGTGGAATTCCCAATCTCACATGTGGCCCAATATTCAATTGGAATAATATTTGATCTCGATACTATAGGTTTGAAAAGTGTTACTAAGATATTGGTCATGAAAGGTGGTGAAGAAGTTGTGCATCAAAAGGTAGATCCTTAAACTCATTTAAATAAAAATAAAATAAAAATATTAGGATAATCCCCTACATTTTAATAATATATTATTGAATTAACTCAATCTCAAGTATAAATGCTACAAGCTACCATCAAAGGGATAAATCAAGAGAAGAAAAAATTTGGAAGAACAGTCCATTTTATCAATTCTAAGAAACATTGTTAATAAGTTTGAATCAATTATATATGATACATTCATCTCCTTAAAAATTTTGAGGTCTAAGTTAGATGTGGTAAAGAAACAACATTATATGGCTATTGAACAAGTCAATCAATGGCAAGTTTTAGATAAGAAGGTGAAATAATTGATCAAAATATTGATAGAAGGCCAAACTCCTAAGTTTAAAATAGTTATCCTAGCACATTTGAATATGGTTATGATCATATTAATGGAGAAGATAAGGGATGTCAATAAATGGTTAAAATACATGGAATATCTTTCTAAATACTTTAAATAGTTAGAGAATATAATGGTGGAAGATCAAGGAACCAACCATCTTTAGTCCTACTAGCATGATAACTAATGATGAGTTTAAACATAGGGCTACTCAATTCATCCAAGAGGTAAATAATAAAATCCAAGGCACTACAAGGGTAGATACATAACATATCTTAGATATGGTTTTGTCAGCAGAAGAGAAGATTGATAATACTAGAAGCATTAAGGAAGACTTGGATATATCTAATAAATACTTCAAAAGGTTGGCAGAGCAAGGAGAAGGGTTATTCACGGAACCAATTATCAACCTTAGGTTAATTGGTGAAAAACATGACAAATATATGAAGATCTTATAACAAAGGTGAAAGGTGGAAATTAGAGGAGATCTCAAATTCAATTAAGTTGACTTGGTATATTTTTTGTGTAAAAGTCATGTAAATCATTTCAATTAATATGTTATTTTATAAAAGCATGTGAAATTTGTAACACACATGGCTTTTAGGCTAGTCCACTTGAAAAGTGTCATTAATTATAGAATGTTGTAGAATGACAACTATTTTTGACACTTGGCTAATTTCAATTTGATAGTGACTAATCGATATACCTCATAAGTATTCTTTAAGAATGGGTATTGTCATTTGTAAAAGGGAGGAAGTTTTTAGAGAAAAAGTTATTTTGTAAATTTAGAGAAAAGTAATGCAAGCAAGGGAATTCTAAAAATATTGTCTCATATTTTGTGTGTGTTTTTTATCATGGTTGCTTCCTCAAACATCTAGTTTGATGTTCAGATTTAAATTTCTTCTATGAATTCTAGATGTGCATGTGTGAATGCAGAGTTGTCAATTTGAGCTTATTCTAGGTTGATTAAAATATTTTTAGATTCATTTCATTTCAATTTATTTGATTAAATATGTGATAATTCAATTTTCATGTGGAAGTAAATCCTTAAAGTGAATTTGAGTTCTTATTTGCATTGTTTCAAAAATCCTTAGACATTTACCTAGTATATGATAGGATCTATGATTTTAGAAATTTCATGTCATATGTTGGTTTGATTGCACATCTTTGATGAAATTCAATATTTTTCATGATGTCTAGACTAAATATTAGAAGCATCCTTCTTTTTGCTCTACACTTCTTATTTTCTCTTGCTTTTGACCAAATCACTGTAGTTTAGCTTTTCATTATGAATATTCATGCTAGATTAGATTTTAGACTTTAGGAGTTGATCATCATTCACTATAATTAGTTCAAATTACTTTCATATTTCAAAAATAAGCTTCAAATACCATGATTACTCCCAAAAACTACTTTCATTATCATTTTGTGAAACATTTATATAGCTCAGCCACTACTCCACCACAAATCTTAGGAAGATCACAACCAACAACTCATGCAATAGATTATTTGAATCTAAAAATGAGAAGTGTTTTAAAAATATATATAAACCATGTGATAAAACCACATGCATAAATAATATATTCAAATCTCTCTCTCTCTCTCTCTCTCCTCTCTCTCTCTCTCTCTCTCTCTCTCTCTCTCTCTCTCTCTCTCTCTCTCTCTCTCTCTCTCTCTCTCTCTCTCTCTCTCTCTCTCTCTCTCTCTCCTCTCTCTCTCTCTCTCTCTCTCTCCTCTCTTGTGCATGGTGCATGTGTGTGTGTGTGTGAGTGTGAGTGTGAGTGTTATTGTGTGTTGTGAGTGTGAGTGTGAGTGTTATTGTGTGTGTGTGTGTGTGAACACACAGATACACACCCATATATATACATGTGAGGATGTTTCATACCCATCTATGGACTATTTCGATGATTAAATATGTGTATGTATAAATGTTAATATTGATTTTGGGGAAATTATTTTATTAGTGTTTACATACGCACATACTTCTATGTATAATAATTTATATATAGAATGGATATATATAACCAAGTTTTAAATTATTTAGT
>JARHVA010009486.1:175000-308546 GCA_037957365.1 Torreya grandis | reverse complement strand
ACCACTTACATATCATCCTCTTTCTCCACTTCTTCACTTACAACTACAACATCTTCATTTTTGTCATATTCCATCTATCCAATCTTGATTAGAACCCCTTCAAGATTTAATCCAAATCTTATTCCTCTGGTGTTTTTATTTACTTTCATTCCATATACTCTTCAATAATCATGATTCTATATCACAATATATAATAAACTCAAATAATAGCCTCTCGCTCACCTCATCAAGGCTTGTAGTACATTTCTCACACATAGAACAAACTTATGTTCTCTCCTATGTAAGTTTATTTTTTAAAACATGTAGATTAATTATTTGTAATTATATTACACAACCTAAAATTGATAAATAAAATATCCTTAAAAACTCAGAATGGTAAGTAAAGCCAAGTATTTGATACCAGTTGATGTAAGCACGAGAGAGGGGATACACTTAATAATTTATTGTATCTTCATGTTTCTTGGATTAAGAACTCTCTATTATACACACTTGAGTACACTAATATATTTGACACATTTAAACAAATGTTTATTAAAATCATCAAAATATTACAAATATTGAATTCATAATCTCATTGATACTCTCACACATGTATGTTGTTATATCAAAAGCGGAGATTAATAAAGTATTAACATAATTAAGATAAAAAATTGAGTAAATCAAAATATGTAAGTTATGAAATAAATAAACATGATTTATTTCAAAATTACTATCTTTATAAATCTAATAAAATGGGAAACTACAATGAAATATATGGCTTAGTTGGAACTTAGGTCTTCATCACTGCACCAATGACTATGCAATTTACTATCACATTGTGTGAGGTTATTACGAATAATGAATAGGGGTATTATTTTATCTTGGGACAAAGACACACCATTTGGACAAGGTCATATTCACTAGTGTTTTTATAGTACACCAACATCCCTTAGGTTTTTTAACACTATGCATTTTTTTTAGATATTCCTTCACATGTAGGTCCTATGTGTGATACTATTTGTTCAATTAGCTACATGAGCCAATATCTACCTTCTTATTCAATTTACACACAACCTAATTCAAAGGAAGACTAAATGCACTAAAATGAAAAAATGGGTAAGGATTTGAATTTGTCTTAACTTCAACACACCATGTGTTGAATGAATAATATGAGGGATCAAACTCCATAGTATTCCTACATTACAATGGTGTATATGAAATACTAGTGAAATATTATATGTTAGTGAAGTCCTAAAGTATTTATGTTATTGAACAATGGAATTTGACATTGTTTTTGTATTCAAACATATCTCATGGCTACTTGGATTATATGGACTTAAAATTGGGAATAAATAGTGTTAAATGTGGAGTCCATTTCACCACTAAGGTTAAAATAAAGTTAACAAGGTAATTTGAACATGCATTTATTTAATTTTAAAAATGTGGGATAAATTTTTTAGTGTGATAATCACTTCCCACATT
Source organism: Torreya grandis (assembly GCA_037957365.1). Classification (NCBI taxonomy): domain Eukaryota; kingdom Viridiplantae; phylum Streptophyta; class Pinopsida; order Cupressales; family Taxaceae; genus Torreya; species Torreya grandis. The sequence goes on along the minus strand of JARHVA010009486.1, from coordinate 307,085 downwards.
TGTGGCATGATTTATGGAGAAATAAGTGTGATTTAAAGAGGTTGAGAGAATTGGGGAATTATATTTTATCTAGTTGGTTAAAACCTCCCTTATTTTATGCCATTTTGGTGGGGATATGGCTTATCACCAAGGTATGACATTTTTTTAAAAATATTATAAATAGGGCTGAGGTTAAGCACATTGTAGTTAAGCATCTTATTTTGAGCTCTACTTTCTCTCTACAGTCAATGTGATCAATTTTGAGGTGTAGCTTTGCATCTTGAGAATTCTAGTGTGAATTCAAGTTGAAAAAAATTATCTCTATGAGAAGTTTCTTGTTTAGAGTTGTTTTTACTCTTGTTTATAATATTATTGAGATCCTCTTGGTGGATGTATCCCACATTGGGTGAACCATGTTATATCACTATCATGTATGTATTTGCTTAGATCTAAATTTTTCTTCCATATGTCTCTACTGTTATGATTTTGAGGAATGATTTTCATGTTTCATTTTATTACATAATTAACTAATTTTAATCACTTATTCCTAAAAACTAGTATCAGAGCTAGCTTTAGTGGTTTTGCTAAAGTGGTGAATTACATGGAAAGATATTCAGTTGAGTGGGAACTATGGTAGATAATGGTAGATCTAGAGTAGAAAAATTCAATGGGTAGAATTTCAAATTGTGGAAGATGTAGATGGAGGATTACTTGTTTTAGAAGTATCTTCATCTCCCTTTGATGGGGAAAATAGGCCAACCTTTAGGTATGAATCAAGTAGATTGGAATTTGCTTGATAACAAAGCACTAGGAGTCATAAAGTTTTGCCTTGCATCTTCAGTTGCCTTCAATATTTTAAAAGAGACAACCACATTTGGTTTGATGAAGAAATTAGGGGAGTTATATGAAAAACCCTCTACCTATAATAAAATATTTTGATTAAAAGGTTATTTAATATGAAAATGTTTGAAAATGGTTCTATAATTGGTCATTTGAATGATTTTAATATGGTTGTGAGTATGCTAACTTCTATTAGTATTAAATTTGAATATGAAGTTAAGGCTTTATTAATTTTGTGGTCCTTACCTAATAGTTGGGATAACCTGGTTATGGCTACAAGTAATGCCATCCTTGCTAAGGGAGGTTTAAAGTTTGAGGATGTTATAGGTGTGATTCTTATCAAGGAAATGTGAAGGAAGAGTACCAGGGAATCATCTTCAAAGAATGATTTGATGGTGGAGAATAGAGGGAGATAAAAGGATAGAAGCAAAGGAAACCATGGAAAGTCAAAGGGTTGGAGAAGATCTAAATTTATAACCAAGATGGTGTGTTAGTACTGTGGGAAAAGTGGACACACAAAGAAGGAATGTTGGGAACTTTAAGACAAGAAGATCAAACATGAGGAGACCAAGGAGGTAAATATGACAATAGGTAATGTTAGTCAATATGATTTAATTCTTTCCTTGGATAATTTTTTTGAATCTTGGGTATTAGATTCAAGGGCTTCTTTTCATGCCCCCCCCCCATATAGGCATCATTTTACTGATTATGTTCAAGGAGATTTTGGACATGTTTATCTTGGTGATGATGAACCATGTAGTTTAGTATGGAAATTTTGTGTTCAAATAAATATGAAAAATGGGAACACATGGCTACTAAAGGATGTCAAACATGTCCCACAGCTAAGGTAGAATTTAATATCAATAGGGCAATTTGATAGTGAAGGTTGTTCGATGATGTTTTTAGTAGACTCTTGAAAAGTTACCAAGGGTGATCTTGTGGTTGAAAGAGGTAATAAATTTGGTACTAGATATTTAAATAGTAGTGCTAATCATTATAATTTAGTTGATGTAGATGGAGATGCAACTTTTTGGCACTATAGGGTTGGTCATATGAGCAGGAAGGGCATAGAAATTTTGAAAGACAAGTTGCTTAAATTAAAACATGTTGATTTGGACTTCTAAGATGATTGTGTGTATGTGAATTAAAATTAAGTTATGTTCCTGAGGTTTCGACCTAAAAAGGAGAATAAGTTAGATTTGGTTCACTCATATGTATGGGGGCCAACTCATGTATCTTCTATTGGTGGTTCAAATTATTATGTTACATTTATTGATGATGCAAATAGGAAAGTCTAGGTTTATTGAATTAAGAAGAAATTTGACTTTTTTGAAATATTAAAGAGATGGAAAGCTTTAGTTGAGAATGAAATAAGTCTCAAGTTGAAATGTCTTAGGTCAGATAATAGAGGTGAATATTGTAGCAAAGAATTTGATGATTATTGTGCATAGAATGGAATTCATAGGAAAAAGATGGTTTTAGGGACACCAAAAGATAATGGGGGTGTTAGAGAAGATGAATAGGATATTCATGGAGTGTGTTAGGAACATGAGGTTGCATGCAAGGCTGTCGCTAATGTTTTGGGTAGAAGTAGTTAGCATAGTGGTATATCTAATTAACAGAGGACCTTTAGTGCCTTTGGATTGAGGCATACCTAAGGAAGCTTGGCCTGGTGAGAAAGTTAATTATTATTTTCTTAATGTCTTTATATGTGAGGAATTATTTTATGTTCCCAAGAAAGATAAGACCAAGTTAAAGGTTAAGTCTGAGAGATGCACCTTTATTGGTTATGGTGAGGATGACTTTGGTTTCCATATTTAGAGTCTTAGAGACAATAAAATATTCCTATCTAGGGATGTTATCTTTAAATAAAAAGTAATGTATAAGGATTAGTTGCAATAATAAGAACAAAAAGAGTACATAGTGTTGGATGATATTATGAATGGTAAAGTGTCCAAGGAGATAGTTTAGGAACCTCCTAAATAGGAACCCCAAACTCCTATAGTAATAAGGTCTCTTAGGGTAAGAAAAGATCTTAAATATTTTCCCCCATCTGTGAGGTATTTATTACTTATTGATAGTGGAGAAACATAATGTTTTAAGGAAATAATGTAGGTAAATGCTAGGAAGAAGTGGGAGCAAGCCATGGAAGAACATATTTCTCTCACGGAGAAGCAGACGTGGGATTTGGTGAAGCCACCCAAGGGAAAGAGAGCATTGAAAAACAAGTGGGTATACAAAATAAAAGAAGAGGATGGAAGAAGGAAAAGTTGCATGGTTTGGTTGGTGGTCAAGGGGTTTGCATAGAAGAAAGGTATTGATTTTGATGAGATTTTTTATCTTGTTGTTTAAACTGACTTCTATTAGAACTGTGCTTGGTATAGTTTCAATAGAGGATTTGAATTCAAAAAAATTAGATGTAAAGACCATGTTCCTTCATGGTGATTTGGAGGAGGAATTATATATGGAGAAACCAAAGGGTTATGAGGTCAAAGGAAAGGAAAAATTGGTGTACGAACTAAAGAAGAGCTTGTATGGTTTGAAACAAGCTCCACGACAATAGTATAAGAAGTTTGAGAATTTTATGTTGGAACAAAGTTACTCCAGGTGTCATTCTGACCATTGTGTGTATGTCAAGAGATTTGAGGATGGTAATTATATTATCCTATGCTTGTATGTATATGACATGTTAGTTGCAGGAAAGAACATGCAACAGATTCAAGTACTCAAGAAGTAGCTTGGTAATTCTTTTTCTATGAAGGATTTAGGTGTAGTGAATAAAATACTTGGTATGAGGATAACTTGGGATAGGAAGAAGAAAAATCTGATCTTATCTAAGTAAAAGTATGTGAATAAAGTTTTGGAGAGGTTTAGGATGCAGGATGCCAAGCCAGTTGGGACTCCATTGGTAGACCATTTCATATTATCAAAGGAGCAATGTCCTAAGATAGAATAAGAAAATATAAAGATGTCTAAGGTACCTTACTCATCAGTGGTTAGTATCCTAAAGTATGTTATGGTCTGTATTAGGCTAGATATTGCCCATGTAGTGGGAACAGTAAGTAGGTACATGAGTAATCTAGGTTATGAGCACTCACAAGTAGTGAAATGGATTCTTTGACATTTGAGAGAAACCATGGGTATAATGTTTTATTTTTGTGGATCAAACAACACTTTGCATGGTTATGTGGACTCAGATATGGTTGGGGATGTTGATAGTAGGAGTACAACATGTTATGTATCTACTAGCAAGAATACAATGGCTAGCTATATTTCCTAGATACAGAAGATTGTGGTTTTATCAATCACAGAGGCTGAGTATGTTATTGCTATAGAGGATATCAAGGAGATGATTTAATTACAAAAATTACTAAATTATTTGGGGTATAATTAGGAATTTGGGGGACTACATAGTGATAGTCAGGGTGCTATACATTTATCCAAGAACTCTACTTTCCACTCAAGGATGAAGCACATACAGTTGCGGTATAATTTCATTAGAATAGCTTTGGAATAAAACATGGTGAAGCTAGAGTAGATACATATGAGAAAAAATCCTATGGATATGTTGACCAAAGTATTCACATTGGAGAAGTTAAGGTTATGTTCAGCTTTGATTGGTCTACATGAAGATCATAGAGGTGTGTTAAACTTTGTTCAAGGGGAAACAAACTCCAAGTGGGATATTGTTAAATGTGGAGTCCATTTCACCCCTAAGGTTAAAATAAAGTTAACAAGGCAATTTTAACATGTATTTATTTAATTTTACAAATGTGGGGCAAATTTGTTAGTGTGATAATCACTTCCCACATTGTGGCATGATTTATGGAGAAATAAGTGAGATTTAAAGAGGTTGAGAGAATAAGGGGATTATATTTTATCTAGTTGGTTAAAACCTTCCTTATTTTGTGCCATTTTGGTCAGGATATGGCTTATCACCAAGTTATGGCATTTATTTCAAAAGTGTATAAATAGGGGTGAGGGGAAACACATTGTAATTGTGTTTTTTGCATCTTAATTTGAGTGCTACTTTCTCTCTGTGGTCAATGTGATCGATTTTGAGGTGTAGCTTTGCATCTTGAGAATTCTATTGTGAATTTAGGCTAGAGAAAATTGTCTCTATGAGAGGTTTATTGTTTAGAGTTTTTTTACTCTTATTTATAATATTATTTATATCCTCTTGGTGGACGTAGCCCACATTGGATGAACCCCGTTATATTGGTGTTATGTGTGTATTTGCTTAGATCTAAATTTTTCTTCCATATGTCTCTACTACTGTCATTCTGAGGAATGAATTTTGTGTTGTATATTATTGTATAATTAATTAATTTTAATCACTTATTCCTAAAAAATAGTGTTTTCCTCTCAATGTAAAGTTAGATAATTCAAAAATGTGTAATAGTGGTATTCTCTTTCCATATATGTAAAAAATGAATAGAAACATAACATATATAGTTGTCCTTTTTGGGTTTCATCAATTAAAACTTGAGAAATTTCCAAGATTACCCATTTTGATTAATTTTAATTTGTGAACTTAGTCGTTAACTAGGAGGATGAAACTAGCAAATTGAGAAACTACTAGCCAATAGGATTTTCCTAAATAAGTGGTTTTATTATAGGAGAGACAAATAAACTAGAAGTGTGAGTTAGTTAAGTAATTGATGTGGCATAAAAAATTATTCCTGCCAACATGATTTATGAGTTTCTATTCATTGTTGAGGTGGAAAATACTATTCATCCTAATGAGGTGTCGTAACCACTATTCCTATTGACTCATCAACACTATTCAATTGCTTAGGTGGCATGGGTTATCACATTTATCCAAAGGCACATGTGAAGACTTAATTTTAATTTTAATTATGAAAATGGGTCTAAATTCCAATTGGATACAAGTATAATGGGTTTTGGCATTAGTCAAAATAAGATCCACTAGCTTTTTGGAAGCATATGCAAATGGTGGACAACTTTTACTATGCAAATTGCACACCCATTTTAAGTGGATGCTAAAGGGGTCATATATAAATTGGACCAAGTGGATAGAGTATTCACATGAGTTACTATTCTCTCACATGACAATGGGGTCTAATTTTCCCTTAGGGATTTCTTTTCAACCTTGTCTTTTATCTTTTCTAAGTAGTGGATGCTTTTAGATTTTTGTGTTCATTTCCACCTCATACAAAATGATGTATTCATTGAATTTTTGTGCCTTCAATTGTATGAGGTCTAATTTATTGTGTGGATGGTTATTTTATTCATAATTGGAGTTATTTGAGGTTGTAAATTCTATAAATGAATACTCGTGTGTTTAGTTTAGTAAGCTAGAGTTAGAATGTTTAAGCTTGGTGAGAAGTTTGGGTAGCCTCCTTGGTGATGAGACAAATTTATTAATGTGGGTTGGGTAGATAGTTTTTTTAATATTATTAATGGCATGCATAGTTGGCATGGCCTCTAACTTTGTAATTCTTTATTGAGAAAGCTATGTATTTTTGAGAGAAGATTATTGAAGATTTATTGAATTTGTGAATTGAATTCATTTGCTTATGAGAATTTTTATGTGATAAGAGTGATTTTTGGTTCGAGGCCACATGAAGTGGTATAATATCCAAATAAGGTGGTAATATATCTATATTTGAACACATCAAATGGTACCATAGCAAGTTTTTATTCCTTGGGTCGAAAGAGTGTGAGAGATTTTAACGCAGTCATGAGAGAAGCCTTACAGGATTTGAGAGAGTGAATGTGTTTTATGTGTTTTTCAAGTATGAATATTAATATGGAAAAGAGGAGTGTAATAATTACACCAATTAAATAATTGGAGAATATTTTGAAGACTTGGGACAAATTATTGTAGTTGCTGATGGCAAGAATTGAAGAGAGTGAAACTGAAGAATAAGAAAAGATGATGTGGGAGATAGTAGACTCCTTAAGGGTAAATGTGAATTCATTTACAAGAGAAGTAGCCACATGGAAGAGATAATATTTTATATATGAAATGTTGAAAATATAAGAAAAAATCCTCATGCAAGAGGATATGAAAGTGATTCCTATTGCTGAAAGAGTTGAGGACATCCATGTGAAGGATGACAGACAAAAGAGTGAAGAATGTTGCAACCATGAAGAGTTGTATGAAAGTGTATATTTCAGAATTTAAGAGGTGCATGTGATTAAATGGAGAAACAAAGACGACTTTCATGTTTCCATGGTGGAATCATTGAAAGAAAATATTGTGCAAGCTAGTGCACAAGAGGACATTTTGGTGGATTTTCAACCATGTGATGGAGCTGAAAGTGAATTTGTAGATGAGGAGATTGAAAAATTGAAATTGGTTTCTCTAGATATTTTTTAAGTTTATTGTGAGATTATAGAGAATAAATATCATGCAATATTTGGAGAGGATTTGGAATTTTCCATGAAGGAAACAATAGATTTGGTTTTTGTGTAAGTGAATGCACATGAAGAGGGTATGGAGATGATAAATGATGAATCCGTGAGAGAGGAGCTACAAGTGGTTATTATTTATGATGTGGTGGTTTATGATGATGTTGAAGAAGATCTAATAGGTTGTTGGATGAGTGAAGAAATACATATGGGATTTTGGTGGAGGTGGATGATTAGTGGTGGGAAAGATCTCATGTTAGAAATTAAGATGCATGATAAGCCATCTTGGTAGAGTAGGTTGGTTTATGATGGTGGGATTTAGGCCACATATAAATACATTAGAATATTGATATGTTTTTTAAGGAGGAGGATGGTTTCTAGTCCCATGAGGACCATTTTGAGACCAGTACATGAATGCCAAAAGAGAAGAAAAAAGGATATTCTCTATCTGCACTGGTGTGTTAGAAGGGGACATCATGGTCATTAGACCACATGAAAAAAAGAGTAGTTATAAAAATTAACCCATATTTTATCATGATATCACATTATTTACCTCATATGTATGATGCATGAGCATCTAATGGGTCAGGAAATCTTACATCACCCAAAAATAAAGTGGTGTGTTTTGTTCTTTTTTCAAAATAAATGGCAAGGATACAATCAGGACAACTCATAGGAGTTGAGTTGTTTTAAACTAGAGGATAATTATGTGTCATATAACACTAATCATGCCAACACTATTCATGAGTTATTATTCATTGGTGAGGTGGTAGACACTATTCATCCTAATGAAGTGTCACAACCACTATTCTTATTGACTCATCAACATTATTCAACTACTTAGCTAGCATGAGGCAACACATTTATCCCAAGGCCCATGTGAGGACTTAATTTTTATTGTCATTATTATAATGTGTTGAAATTATAAGTCAAGACAAGTATAATGGGTTTTGGCATTATTCAAAAGAAGACCCACTAGATTTTTGGAAGCCTATATAAATGGGGGACAACTTTTACTATGTAGATTGCACACCCATGTGAAGTGGTTTGTAAATGGGGTAATATCTAAATGGGACCAAATGGATAGATTCTTCATATTAGTTACTATTCCCTCACATGATAAGGTGGTCTAATTTTCCCTTAGGGATTGATTTTCAACCTTGTCTTTTATCTTTTCTAAGTAGTGTATGCTTTTAGATTTTTGTCTTATTTTCCACCTCATGGAGAATGATGTATTCCTTGAAATTTTGTGCCTTCAAGTGGATGAGGTCAAATTCATTTGTTGAATGGTTTTTTTCTTCATACATGGAGTTATTTTGGTTGTAAATTCTATAAATGGATACTCTTTTTCTTAGTTTGGTAGGATAGAGTAATAATTTTAAGCTTGGTGAGAATCCTGGGTAGCCTCCTTGGTGATGATACAAAGTTAGTAATGTGGGTAGGATAGATAGAATTTTTAAGCTTGATAATAACATGCATTATTGGCATGGCCTCTAATTTTGTATTGATTTGGTGAGAAAGTTGTGTATTTGTGAGAGAAGATTAATGAAGATTTATTGAATTCATGTGCTTATGAGAATTTTTATGTGATAAGAATGAGTTGTAGTTTTAGGCCACATTAAGTGGTATTAGATCCACATCAAGTGGTATCAAAGTTATATTTGGTACATCAATAATGATCCTAGGATACTTGGAATGAATAATATGAATATTTAATATCATATTTTCCTAAGGGTAAGGGTCATATCTATGAAAGTAAATGAATATAACTTTATTACCATGGAACTAAGCATAAGTTAAGTTTGCATAAGTAGTGACCACTAATTAATTTTTCAGCACTAAATGTTAATTTTAGTGAGTACATTTACGCATAAGGGACATGTTCAAATGTTACCCATATACATAAAAACACACAATAAGGATTAGATATGAAAATAAGTACATGTTTGAATGTCCAAAATCAAGATAAAAGAATACACACAAAGTGTGAAGAAAATAAGCAAACATGACATGTATACATGAATAAGAGAAATTGATCTACATAATTAAATTTTAACATTGGTTTATTCAGAAACTCAATTATCTATTGATGTGTCAATATGAAATTAAGTCAGTAAACATGGAAATATTTATGAAATGTATTATACTATATTAGGAACAAAATAAATAGTCATAGAGTGATAAACTCTATGTCAAATATTTACCCACTGAACTTGTTTTGATGCACATAAGTTATAGAATGCCTATTGCTATTTTGGATTTGATAAATTTGAGAATATTTTCAATGGGATAAGTTAATTGGAATGGGACAAGACATGGTATATTACTATTTGGATCAATCCATTTTTGTTTATCTAACTTTTTTAGGTCTAATGCAATATCACCACCTGAAACTGCAAGTGAAAGTGACAACTCTTTTATTTTTCAAATCACTTAAGTATTATTGTAAAGAATATTTTATATAACATTATATGTATATAATTAATGTACATACATAAGCACAAATCAACCAATCCAAATAATATATAGATATCATGCATAGATCCTGATTTTTTTTAATATTATATTTTTGTATATATTTAATCTATATAAATTGAAAGGATCATATTGACCAATTACTCCTTTATCCTTGAAATAAATATGTCATGAATATAACATAATAATTATGACCTCTCTTGAATCGAAAACATCATGCCACTATGAAGTAAGTAGTCTCAACTCTAAATATGAAAAATGATTTGGTTTATAACATAAGTGCCAATGTCATGATGATTATATGTATTAGGATGTGTATATTTATAAGTGTAGTGAGATTTATCACTCTTCTAAAGCCATTGTTACTTTATTTTTTGTTCTTTATGAAACACTCTTAATGCCTTTTAATACCAATATAGGACATGTTGGATTATAAATTGGATTAGTATAATCTATGAAAAATCACTTATTATGTGGATTTTAAAGGATAAGTCTAATTATAAATGTGACCAACTAATTTTAATTTAAATTAGTATGTTAAACATTTTTTATTTTCTCTATAGATGTTTGTTATGTAGGAAATATAACCTTTGGCTAGAGGGAATATTCCTAGTGAATAACATCAACTTTGATAACCTCATTAAAAAAAATGTATCTCAAACATCTATGTAAATTATAAATTACTTCATGAAGCTAACGAATCCAAGGTCTCCCAAGAACATATCTAAGAATCATGCACTGGTATCTATTATAAATTTGGTGGCCACATGTGTTGGAAAAACCTATACTAGTAATGTACTCTCACTAGTATAACTATGAACATGTCCATTGAATCCCTTTATTTCTATAGTTTTGGGAACTATATATTTATTTGTGTATCCAATATGTGAAACAAATGTGATGGTGCACATATTCAAACTTGGATCATTGTCCATTATAACACAATATATAGGTTGGTGATCAATGTAAGATCAAATGAAAAAAAAAATATAAATAAAAATAATCGTCTGCTATAGCATATTATGTGAATGTAATAATTGGTCTAGATGGCACTAAAACATGATATGTACCAATAATTCCATTAAAATTTTGGCGTGCCTCTATATGAGGATGATAAGATACTAGTAGAGGGTTTGAATTTTAAATGTAATTCACTTCTAATTTACTTATTATTTGTTGACCTATATGATTATGTAAAGGATCAATGAATATATTCATTTCTCTACACTCACTTGGTTGTGACTTTGTAATTTGATTAGATATATCCAAATCAATTATGTTCTCACCTATCAAATCTTGTATATTATGTATAGCACTAATGCATATATTAGTAGTATACCCTAGTGATTTATGAAAATAAAAAAATATAGTTCGATCAATCATTTTAAAATATGTTTACTCACATCATCATGTTTAATTGGAGGGAAATATATGAGGTTGCATTCCAATAAATTTTGTAACACCTTGTAAGGAAATTTTTGTAGGTTTGTAAACTATATCCTTGGAGGAGCAGATATCATAATACGTGGAGCAGGATATGAAACTACATTTATTTTTATATTTTGATCACTTTTATTTTGAGTTGGATTCACACTATGTGTTAGCTTACTCAGATTCTTTGTAAGATAATTATAAACTAGGTTTCTAACATACTTTATATTACTCATTTCCAAGAACTTACCCTATATTTCCTTATTTATGTGACATAAATCAATGATAGATATGAACTTATCAAAAATAATGGATTCATGTAGAGGTGGAAGTTATTTTTTTAATTATGTCTTACAATTCATTATAATCCATAGGATTCATCATTTTTAATAACATGGTCATATACCACAAGACAAAATCTATGATAAGCTCATTGTATTATTGTTTTAGCTTGGCAATCTAAGTATATGAAATATTTTCACTATATTAATTTATAAATTTTCAAGGAACAAATATAACAAAGGATTGAATATAAAAATAAGTTTATATGTTCAATCTTAAAACCATATTAGAGCATACTCTTTTAGACTCTTGAAAAACAACTTAGTCAACAACCTATCATAGTATGCATACTCCAAACATGCTACATGAAACACTTTAAAATGTTTATCAGGATTGCATGTTTAATCGTATAATGTAATATTAGGTTCCACAAGATAGGTGATAAAGGATAGGATGAAATATTATGATCCACTTGAATATTTAATAAAGTCTTGGATTCAAGTGTCTAATTACATTTCAAATAAACTTATTCCAAATTTAACACATAAGTCAATATATCTACAATGTTTTGCATAAGGTATTATACATAAATATTATAATTTGTGATAACCCAAGGTGGTGTAAATAGCTAAGTAAATATTTTCATATTGATCTCATAAAACACTTGGGTTGCCCCCATAGTAGATATTTTTATAAAAAAATATTTAGTGATGTAAAGATAGACATGGAACCCATACCAATAGATGTCTAAAATTATTGAGATATTTTTTCACTTTTTAGTTCCAAAATAGTTTGTAATATCTAATTATAATCCTGAGGTGGTTCAAATAAGCTATCAAATATTCTTAAAATATTTCACTTTATTAGGCTCTGGTAGCTCATAATTAAGTTTTGGAAGTACATATTGATGCACATATTGATAAACAATCTTATCCTTATTATATTTTACGTGCTTTAAAAAAATTCATGCACTTATTCATATTCATTATTATATGCAGATATTTATATACCCTTGTTTTAATCCATTTTATGTTCCTTATCAAAATAAATATGATTATGCTCAACTTGAGTACCACTTAGTCTATTACTTGTTCTAAATCAGTAAGTAAAAAATTGATTACATAAAACATGAATTTGAAATTTGATATATTATTGTAACCAAAATTTTACTAAATTAAAAAACCCTAATACAACAATTGGAAGAAATAAAATAAAAAAGGAAATAAACTATGTAAACATGAATGGTTAGGGTTTTATAATATTCAAAAATAAATTGGTTGACCAATATGTTTTAACAAAATTGGATATTAATAAATTATTAATCTAATCAAGACAACCAAGTGTGTATATCATAATATATATGTTATGTAACAAATACATGATTGATTTGAAACTTAATATTTTTCTAAATATGTTATAGTGGGAAAGTACTAAGAAGGAGATGACTTATCTATAACTTATGTCTAAAAGACTACAATAGTGACTATGTAATTGACTATGGGTTTGTGTGATGTATTTTTGAATAAGGAACATGGTTTTATTTTTATATTATAACAAGGTTGGCCTACATTAGTGTTTTAAGGGTGTGTTGGAGTCATTTAGGGTTTTATACATCTATGATTTTTTATAGATGCACCTTCACCTTTAGGTCCTATGTGTGATCATATTTTTTAAATTAGCTACAAGAAGCATTATGTGACTTCTTCTTCACTTGAAAAACTAACTCAATGACAAGTTGAACCAAATGCAGGAAAATGGGACTAAGGGGTTACAGGATGATGTTTTACCTAATCCCAAAACCACTTATGTTGAACACTACCTACATACCAATAATATGAGGGATCAAACTCCATGTAGTTCTCTTGTGTTATGCTTGCATGTATGAATTAATCATGATATGTTATTTTTTTATGCAATCATGTTGTAATTATGTTCTTAAAAATGACTTGTGACATTATTTTTGTATTAATACCTAGATCATGGCTACTTGGGATCTATGGAATCATAATTGGGTATAATAGGTGTTTTCCTATCAATGTGCAATTAGATAATTCTAGAATTTTCAAGAGTGGTATCCTATTTCCATCTAGTGAACAAATGAATAAAAATATAATTATATAGTGACATTTAGGTATTTACTCAAATGGGACTTTCAATACATGTATGATGAACTATTTTGATGAATTTATTATGTGACTTCTTCTTCACTTGAAAAACTAACTCAATGATAAGTTGAACCAAATGCAAGAAAATGGGACTAAGGGGTTACAGGATGATGTTTTACTTGACCTCAAAACCACTTATGTTGAACACTACCTACATACCAATAATATGAGGGATCAAACTCCATATAGTTCTCTTGTGTTATGCTTGCATGTATGAATTAATCATGATATGTTATTTTTAATGCAATCATGTTGTAATTAGGTTCTTAAAAATGACTTGTGACATTATTTTTGTACTAATACCTATATCATGGCTACTTTGGATCTATGGAATCATAATTGGGTATAATAGGTGTTTTCCTATCAATGTGCAATTAGATAATTCTAAAATTTTCAAGAGTGGTAGCCTATTTCCATCTAGTGAACACATGAATAAAAATATAATTATATAGTGGCATTTAGGCATGTACTCAAATGGGACTTTCAATACATGTATGATGAACTATTTTGATGAATTTATTATGTGACTTCTTCTTCACTTGAAAAACTAACTCAATGACAAGTTGAACCAAATGCAGGAAAATGGTACTAAGGGGTTACAGGATGATGTTTTACCTAACCCCAAAACCACTTATGTTGAACACTACCTACATACCAATAATATGAGGGATCAAACTCCATGTAGTTCTCTTGTGTTATGCTTGCATGTATGAATTAATCATGATATGTTATTTTTTTATGCAATCATGTTGTAATTATGTTCTTAAAAATGACTTGTGACATTATTTTTGTATTAATACCTAGATCATGGCTACTTGGGATCTATGGAATCATAATTGGGTATAATAGGTGTTTTCCTATCAATGTGCAATTAGATAATTCTAGAATTTTCAAGAGTGGTAGCCTATTTCCATCTAGTGAACAAATGAATAAAAATATAATTATATAGTGACATTTAGGTATTTACTCAAATGGGACTTTCAATACATGTATGATGAACTATTTTGATGAATTTATTATGTGACTTCTTCTTCACTTGAAAAACTAACTCAATGATAAGTTGAACCAAATGCAAGAAAATGGGACTAAGGGGTTACAGGATGATGTTTTACTTGACCTCAAAACCACTTATGTTGAACACTACCTACATACCAATAATATGAGGGATCAAACTCCATGTAGTTCTCTTGTGTTATGCTTGCATGTATGAATTAATCATGATATGTTTTTTTTAATGCAATCATGTTGTAATTAGGTTCTTAAAAATGACTTGTGACATTATTTTTGTACTAATACCTATATCATGGCTACTTTGGATCTATGGAATCATAATTGGGTATAATAGGTGTTTTCCTATCAATGTGCAATTAGATAATTCTAAAATTTTCAAGAGTGGTAGCCTATTTCCATCTAGTGAACACATGAATAAAAATATAATTATATAGTGGCATTTAGGCATGTACTCAAATGGGACTTTCAATACATGTATGATGAACTATTTTGATGAATTTATTATGTGACTTCTTCTTCACTTGAAAAACTAACTCAATGACAAGTTGAACCAAATGCAGGAAAATGGGACTAAGGGGTTACAGGATGATGTTTTACCTAACCCCAAAACCACTTATGTTGAACACTACCTACATACCAATAATATGAGGGATCAAACTCCATGTAGTTCTCTTGTGTTATGCTTGCATGTATGAATTAATCATGATATGTTATTTTTTTATGCAATCATGTTGTAATTATGTTCTTAAAAATGACTTGTGACATTATTTTTGTATTAATAACTAGATCATGGCTACTTGGGATCTATGGAATCATAATTGGGTATAATAGGTGTTTTCCTATCAATGTGCAATTAGATAATTCTAAAATTTTCAAGAGTTGTAGCCTATTTCCATCTAGTGAACACATGAATAAAAATATAATTATATAGTGGAATTTAGGCATTTACTCAAATGGGACTTTCAATACATGTATGATGAACTATTTTGATGAATTTTAATTTTTTAAATTAGTTTTTAGTTGGTGGGAGGATAAAATTGGGGGATTCAAACACTAACGATCAATGAGAATATCTTGAATGATTAGTTTTATTTGAGGAGTAGAAACATCTAAACTAGAATTCTAAATCATTCCAATAATGAGTCTAGGCTTCTTATAAATAATAATAACATAATTAATTATGAGAGTTGCCTACATGTAAGGAATCATTTACATATAATTAGAGGAATAGTGGTTTAGAACTATCAAATTGAGCATAGGTTAAGTGTACATAAGGAATGGTAAAATGTGCATTGATTTAGTATTAAATTTTAATCTTAGTTACTACACCTATACAATATTAGTCAATCATAAATATGAATAATAACATGCATACACAATCTCTCGTGGATTGGTTAGTCTCATGATCTCCCTTCTCTCCTTTTAAAGTTCACTTATTACTAACTTGGACCTCTTGTAAGTGATGTAGCTCACCCATATTTATAATGTTAATCTCTCTTGAAATTTACATGCCTTATAAAATTTCTCTTCACCTTCCTTGACACCTTAGAAACAATCAAGATTTGACCACTTTATCATAATGGTTCATTACTTTTATTGTAACTCTATGCATGATGAAATCATCATTTTATGTAAGGAGAAACCAATACTAAGTTGTAAAATTTATAAAAGTTTCCAAACTATTTTTGACCCTTGAAAAACTACTATTATATGTATACTGATGATTTCATCTCTGTGAAAACCACTAATTTATGGAGGAGATAAGTTTTTCATATACACTCAGATTGAGATATTTATTTTTAAAAATTACTCAAATTTTTGAGAGAAATGAAAATGTGTAATAATATTTAGATTTTATAAATTTATTTATATATTTTTTATTTTCTCAAAAACTTATTCATTTTATCCATTCAATACACATAATGACATCTAATATTTTACCAATAATGGAGAGATTTAACTAAATTGTTTGTTACCATGTAACTATATGAAATCGATCTTTGTCTGATTTTTTTTTATGACAATGATGTGTAGGAATACTAATATTCTCTTGGATCATATTCACCATGTAATATTTTACAAACACATCCAAAATTACACAAATATACACTACTCTTTTTTTAGTTAATGTAAAATTGCACAAAACCTTATATATTTCTACATCATATCCACATAAATATTAATTCTTTATTATTAAAATTCAGTGAACCCTTGAAATCATTTTAATTTTTATAAAAACTCAAACCATTCTCTACATACATCACTACATTTGTACATCACTAGATTGCTAACAACCATAGCATGTATGTAATAAGGAATAAGGAATAATTGGCTTATTTTATAGTAATAAGGTATCCAAGAAAGTACCCCTTAATGTAATCTTAACTATATTTTGTGTAGTCATTCTTTGATTTAATCCACTATTTGGAAATGAGAGGTAAAAGATAAAAAAATCTCTTCCTTATTATTTGTAAAGTTGTATCATTTTAAGGTGAGATTAGGTTGTACATTATGAATAAAAGGGTCTCTTCCATTTCTTATTTAGGAGCAATAAATTATGCCTTTAGTTTTTCAAATATATTTTAAGGAAATTGCATCATAAAAAAATATTTTTATATTTTTTTAAAATTTTAAGTAGTGTGTTTAATTTTTTTGATAATCTAAATTATGTTAGAGATAATATATATTGTGTTAAATAAATTTAAAAAATAACTTTAAAATATTGTAAATCTTCAAAATTAGGTATTTATTTAAAATTATAATAAAAACAACATTATATTTTATAATAGATAATGACACTATTATTAGATCAAGTATTAATTTTTAAAAAGGAACTTATACAATATCAAACATAAACATTGAAGAAAACTATAAACACATATTTTGCACAAATATTTCAAAATAATTACATTAGAATAAAATAATTATACCCCTTCAAAATTTAAAAAGTCAAAATGATATTTGATGTAAGTGGGTAAAGATTTGTATTGCACTACATCCTAGTTAAGAAAAAATATCTCATAAAAATATTTTTATGAAAAATTATTAATTATATAACAATAATAAAAATAAAAATAAATCATCTGAAACTATATGTCAATATATATTTCATTATTCACATAACAATATTTTCATTTAATTTTTTTTTTTATATTATAAGAAATTGATTTAATTTTATCATAAAAATTTAAAAAGACTTTAAACTAGGAAAGATTTTTCCACATTATTCATAGTTAGCTCTTCTTTGAAGCATAATAAATATTAATAAAAATTGTAATATGAATTAAATCTCTGTCAACAAAAGGATGTCAATTCCATTTACCAAGCTAACAATTGTTCTCAACACATTTTTTTTAAATACATAAAAACATTTATTTAAAAGAGGTGGTTCATGTAATTTCTATTAGGAATATGGATATATAATTATAGTATAGAAATGAATAAGGGAGAATGAATTTTATATCTATTTTGAGATGAATAATTAAACAAACATATGAATATACATAAGTTACCAAGAAAAATATTCTAAAAAGAAAAGAATTATAAGAAAATGATATAAATTGATATTAGAAAATAAAAAGAAAAGATATTTTAAATTAAATTTGATATTTGATAAAAAAAATTATCACAAATGAAATATAATCTTCAAAAAATCATACACATAACTTAAAAAGATTAAAATTATTATATTATATAATAATATTTAAATTTTATTAAATTATATGTACACACAAAACATAAACATACATACACATATTATATTAATTATATGTGTGTGTGTATGTACACACACACACACATGTATATGTATATATGTACATATTTATGTATATATGTACATGTATATGTATATATATGTATATGTATATGTATATGTATATATGTACATGTATATGTATATATCTACATGTATATGTACATATACATGTGTGTGTGTGTGTGTTCATTTTATTTGATGTAAAGTTCAATTTTTTTTTCATATCATTTAATAGAAATTATAGATCTTAAAATAGTCCATATATTTTTTCCATTGAAACATCATTTATTGTAGCACAATGTGCACTTGGAACCATGGTTTTCTTATTTAAGAATGATTTAAAGTTATCTTATTTATTTTAATAAAATAAAATAATAATTTTTTTAAATGATATGTACAATATATAATTACTTTACTTAATCTAAAAGGTTTATGCAATCTTTAAAAATTAATCTACTTGATGGAAAATAAATTTGAATAAAAAAACATTTGTTAAAAATTATTTTATAAATATATTTTGAACTAAGAATCTTGTTTTAATCCTATTTAAAGTATTCAACATATTACCCAGTGGTAAGGATATAACTTTATAAGGTTAATACAATGTTTAAATTAATAGGGAAAAATATTTAAAACTTTATAAATTAAATTAAGCGAAATAGACATTTTTGAGTTTGAACTAAGGATTTTTTGAAATGTTTTAATGTTTTAAAGTTACGGAAAAATTAGGCTAAATTAGGTTTTTCTATATATTTCTAACATTGGTGTGTTTCGAATGTTAGATTTTAGAATGTTTTTAACACATCTCCAAGTCGTTGACTTTAGGTCATCTCTACTAAAGGCATTTTAAAGCCGACTATAGATTTAAATTGTGTTATCTTCTGTTTTTTTTTAAATGATATTTTTATTAATTATTTTTAATGGATTCAATTATAATAGTCCTAAAAATAAAGCATCATTTTTATAAAACTAGGACATCGTTTTACATAAATCGAGTGCAACATGTTTTAAAAAGCCGAAGTATCATTTAGAAAAAGGTATGGAATCATTTGCTTAATTGAGAAACAGGAATATGTTTGATTTATGGAAAACTCATTTTAATTAATTTCAATTACATTTTTATTTATTTATAGATAATGATTTTATTTTTTTTAGAGTTTGGAATTATAATTATTTCTTATTTTTTTATAGTTTTTTGTTTAACTAAAAAGTATATGCCAAGGTTTTAAAATATTATAAAATATTTTGTTAATAAACTAATCATGTTTCTTCATGTGAAGTGAGGCAAGATAAAACCAACCAATACCCAATCCTTAGATAGTTATATGAATCCAGCCACTATTAAAATGCACCCTAGACTTTAGGAGTAACTTGGCCATAGGAATATATTCACCATCAATAATTTAAGGTGCATTGTTAAGTAGCTATCATCAATAAAATATTATCTATGTATTTTAGATATGGGGTAACCATATTAGATGACATATAGAACAGACATACCCTGGTCTAATTATTCCATACAATAATCATAATCAATTGTCGAAAAGCCAATACATGATTTTAAAAAAGTCATAATATTATTTTTTTTAAAACAAAAATATTATTTTCTTAATTGACAAAGATTTATGATTGACTCACTAAAACAAATATTTTCCATATATATTAATTATTTTCATTACATTTATTATATTTAATCATTATTATATTGAAAATCAATAATTCTAGGTTATTGTTTAAATTTTCAATCATTTTGATTGAAAATGGCTTTAATTTTTTATTTCCACCATTTATGTTGCATAAATACATCATGTACTTCAATTATGAAGTCCATTGTCTCAACTTTTTTCAATTATATAGTAAATTCCAAACTCCTAAAACCTTTTTTATGATAATATCCTCATTTTATATCATAGTTATTTCATTACAATGTGATATTTAATTTAATTCTTTCAAAATTGATTGAAATCACCATGAGTCACTGACTTGGCATTATATCCAAAAACTAGTCATTTTCTATGACACTTCCTCATACTTCTATATGTTTATATTATTTTATCCTATTTTTCTCCTCATAATTATGAAAATTTCTTATTAAGTCCACTTTATATAGAAAACATTATGATCTTATGAAATATAGTTTTGTGTAAATATATTTCAAGTGTATTGGATTGCATGTTGTAGACCATTTTACTAAAAACATTCTTGTTAATGTGGGTTTTATGCGCACCAAATAAAATTTTATGAGGTATATTTTAATGTTTTAAGATCATTTAAATTTTATTAATTTAAATGAATGAGTTGTGGTATATTAGATTTCATAAACAAATTGTTGGTGAAATAATGTTGAGTGAAGCATATTGTTTATTACATATGAGTTAAAGATAGGCGAATTTAAATTTATTTGAGATGGGTGGAATAATGTTAGTTATAACATGAGGTGGGTAGGAATTCAAAATAAACTCAAAATGAGGGAAAGGTATGGTAGGAAAGAAGGCTTGTGGACCACACTAGATGAAATATTTCAAGAACAAAACTTGAACTAGATGTTGGAAAAGAAATAAGGAGACCAATATCTATTACAATATACTATAGCACACTAACAATAAAATAAGATTAGGATTAAAAAGGAACTAAAATCAACATACTTGAACACATGAAGTAAAAGGTTGTCACACTTGTTAGATTACAATAACATATCTACAAGGGTGGATCATGATTTATATGCAAAGGTATTCAGATCAGCTACAACTTAATTAAATGATTATATATAAAAGATAACTCATACACAAACAAAGACTAAGAAGCTAAAATGATACCACTTATTATGCAATACACAAGTTGGAGAAGAATCAAGATTTGCACATCAAGACTAAAATTTTAGAACTTATAATAATTTCCTATTAATCTCGACAACCAAAATTCTCCTTCCTTTGGGAATAAGAGCATACAAGTTTAAATAATAATTGAATGGGAAAGGATTCATATCTTAAGTGAAGTCCAAAAATCTAAATATATGTTAATTTCATGAAAAGCATGCATGCACAACATTTATCGCTCAGAATAAAATTATTCATTTAAAAATACAATATATACATGTTAAATAAATCTAAAACTAAAAACTCCATCTCAAATAGACCATGAAAGTACATGTGTATAATTAGATGGTGCTGATGTGGCACCATTGGAACAATTTGCACTATGATAAAGTAGATGTAGAAGTTGAAGTGGATGGAATTAGAGTTCTAATTAGAATTAAAACAAAATAAAGAACTAGAATGAGAAGTGAGATCAAAGAATACACATGAGTAGGTGGACCTAAATTTTAACATTTTGCTACAATACGAATAGGCCTCTAAGTTGCAGAGAAACCCTATATAGTTGCTAGTAGTAGAACATAAGTTATCCCAGTCTGAGTATGCACCAATATATACATAGGAAGTTGAGTAATCTAAGGTCGGATTGACATGACCCCATTTTATATAATTTCTTACTTATCTACTTCTATCTAAAGTTAGGACACATGACTTTTTTGTATGTCCATGACAATAGTCTCAAAATGAAGCAAAGTTATTTTGAATAATTGAGAAAGCTTATCCATCAATTTTTTGTGTATACCCAATGTAAATATTACCTAAGCATGTAGTGACTCAATTCATATAATTTTATGTATTTCAAAATTAACCAATTGCATTACCTCATCACTAGTTATGTAAACAATTCCCTTGATCTTTGATTTGAAGTTATTCAAAGTTTCTTTCAAAATATTTTGAAAAAATGGTCTTGGGGACCAATTGCCCCTATGGAGTGCCTATTTGAATAAATCTTAATTTAGTCAAGATAGATATAACTTCCATATCCTAGTTTATAAATTGTTGGACCAGATCATGCATCTCTTGATGCCATTCAAGTACATTATCCCTTTTTGTAGTATATAATTGTGTACCCAGGTAACTTTGTATGTTATTAAATTAAGGTGAGCAGAAGATTTATTTCTTGATTCTTGGCTATAAAATGCAATTTTCCATCAATATATTTTATTTTTTTAAATAATTGATGAATATATCCTCATTTGGATTGGGAGTGGGCCTATGCAGACCTTATTGAACCAATGGTATCAAATAACTTCCTAATTGTCCCATATAAATTATCCACGATCTCTTTTGGGGCATGGATGGTGTTCACCTTTGGTTGCCTCTCCACATATTGATCAAAACCTCTAACCATTTCCTTTATTACCCCTCTTATTCAAGGTCTTCCCTATATCTATTTGGATTTTAAGGATTCACCTTCCTTGTCTTAGTCATAGAAAAAATATCTTCTCTTTATTTTAGTTCTATCTGTTAGACTTTAGTCATCATAGTTTTCATATAAAATTTTCTCAAAGTTCTCGTATGTCTATCAAAATTGAATTGAACTATAGGTTGCTCAGTTATTACCAAGTCATGTCTTCTAGTTTCTTATTTTTATTGTAATTGCCTAATCTGTGATAGAATTTTCAGTTCACTTGATTTTTTTATTTGTTCTACTTGCCTTGTAGATGGTGTTCTTTGAGTTGGTTCTACTTTTTGGGCTTGTTGAGCTGGCTAATCTCCTTGAGAAGTTTAAGTAGATGTCCCTAGAGGCATCATAGCCTTTTAAGAGGATGCCCCTATTATAGGAAAAGGAGGAATAGCCTTCATCCAACTAGTAACCTACTTTTAGATAGGTGTATATATGATGTATTTGGACTTCCCCTCTACTTTATTCACCAAAAATATAGTTGTCTCCATCTCTGTGACTTAGCCAATAGGTATTTCTATTTGTGTATATGTCATGGTAGGGGTGATTTGTGTAGTAAAAATAGAGGTAGACACTAGGATTTTAAAATGTACCTCTTTTCTTGGATCAAGGGACTGAGGACTAGTCCTACTAAAAATGAATAAGTCATAATGATGGTTAATAGATTTTACAAATAGTTAGTAATAGAAGTATATGCAACCCCAACATTCATACCAGTAGTGGACATGGGGTCCACAACATTATGCTTGGTTGTGGTGGAAAAAATTAGTAATCCAAAAATAGCTTGGGGCTAGGTGATTTGGCTTAAAGAATTCAAATAACGTAAAGAATGTGTCAAAAAAATTATTATTTAATAAATTGAGAAAGTTGACATAGAATGTGGACATGGAAAAACTTACACCCAAAAGAGGAATAGTTGGAGTATTAGCTACTATAGTTGACATTACTATGGTTTGAGTTGGAGAGCTTGGAGATGTTGTTGGGGATGGCCCATCTACTATAGATTAAAGGTGTGACATTAAATCTCCCATTGCATCTTCCTTTTTATATGATAATATTTTAGTATCTACTAATATATAATCCCTTTAGTTGATCTCTTCAAACCCTTCATTCAATTTCATTTTCCCTTATTGGTTACTTTCCTCATGCAATCATTCATCCTCCAAATCTAATTTCATTGTATCATTTATTCACCAAAACTCTTTAGTTTCTATATTAGAGACCCAATCCTATTAATTAGATATTATTCTCTCTCCTCTTCACTATCATAGACCATGAAAGGGTCTTATCTTCACGTGCCTTTATTTTATATTTCCTTTCTTTAGGGAATTTTATTGGTTCTTCCTTCACTTCCACCTTTTGAGTAAAAATAGGTGGGGTCATATCCTTCCTTTCACATTTAGTAATTGTTTTAGTAGTAGTATAGGCTGACATAGTAAGAGGTGGGGTGGAAAATTAAGAACTAAAAATTATAGGTGGTGATGAAGTGGTGAGAGTAGTCACTATTATAATAATTATGGATGATGAAGATAACTATTCATTAGGTTGGGATAATGTTACTACTAATGTCAAATAAGAATAAATAATATGTACTTGAGACAATAATGAAGGAAGAGTTACTTATTGTGAAATAATCAATGGAGGTAAAGACAACATAGAAAATACACTAGTTATTCCACTTGGACTTGAAAGCCTTTCCTATTTAACTATGGGCTATGGAGATGCAACACCAACTATGTGTGTAGGGGACATTGGAGGAATCTCCACTCTCTCTTTAGTATGAGCTATTCTACATGGGCCAACTTCTTCTTATGTTACTAGTTCTGTATAAGGAAGGCATCTCTGAATAGGTTTTGAAACCCATTATTGCTTATTAATATTTTTATCATATTATTTTTTGATAATAGGATCCTATTGGATCCTCTATTCCAAAATAATAGACATGTTTTCCCTACCCATCCTAACAGTTGCTTTAGAATCATCTTCAACATTTATAGATATGTTGTCATGGTCATAGGCATAGTACCCATAGTTTAATCTAAATTTTATTTCTATTTATTGAGGTGTGATATGAAATTTCCTTTAAATTCATAGTGTCTTTATGGTGACCATTTGAACCCATAATGTGTCCAAATTTTCCTAAAAAAAATTTAGGTGCTCCCACCTTGTGTCTTACATTCTACCAATATTGAGTGGGGTGGGATGAATGGCTGCCTATTTTTCCTTCCTTAATTTAGTGTCAAAACTATTTGTAAATTGAGAAGAAATTTCCTACTCAAAAACCTTATATGTTATAATCCATGGTAGGT
This sequence comes from Torreya grandis, assembly GCA_037957365.1. NCBI lineage: Eukaryota > Viridiplantae > Streptophyta > Pinopsida > Cupressales > Taxaceae > Torreya > Torreya grandis. The sequence goes on along the minus strand of JARHVA010009486.1, from coordinate 282,180 downwards.
ATAAATTATATGCTCTAGTACCTTCTATTTTGATTACTATCCACTTAGGGTACAACTACTAGTCACCTATTTTTTGAATAGAATTATTTATTTGATTAGATAATCTAGCCATATTTTTTTCATAAATTGCTTGACAAACCATAGGATAAAAGGTTTCAATCAAATCTTCATTTTCATCCCTAACCTATGCACAAGGATAATGTTGAATTCATCATGTATCATGTTGTAAGGATACTCTATTGATGGTTTATAGGGTCCCTAAAATGGTGAGTGGAACATTGCATTTACAACATCCACTATGTATGACATCATATAGAAGTTACCATCTAGAAAAATTCTAGGATTTCATTCTAAGAATTGAGCTGGAAATGATTATCTTTCCAATTGCTATGATTTTTTTGGATGTCAGAATCATGTCTAAAAAAGGACCCATATCTCAAAAATTCATATATTCTATTCAAAAGGACCATAGAATTTTTCACCCCTAATCTAAAAATGATGATAGTAATCGTGAAGGTGGATCCATGGACTACGATGTTTCTTGGGTTACCATCCCATTCCTTCAACTTATTTCTAATGTTATTGTTGACAAACCATGAATTTACCATATCTTACATGTATGTCATCTTAGGCTTTAGAAGTCTATAATACTTCTCGAAGGCATTATCACTAATATATGAAGCTAGCATTTTTATTTTATTAAAGTATAAAATTTTTATATAAATTTTTCCATTTATAAATAAATCAAACAATATATCTATGCATGGCACTACCTTGGGTTTAAACATTGTGTTTATGAGACCAACTACTGTGATGGCTAGTAGGTCATCTATGCATATATGAATGAAGTTGCATAACTGATCCTCATATCAAAAGGTTTAGGCTACCTAAAACACATCCCAAATGGAAACAAATGCTTAAGTTCATGGTATGTGGATATCAAATCACATGTTGTATCAATATTTTAATTTTCCCCTACAATAGAGTATGTAGACAGAAGTAGAATACAAATTGTGACTATTATTGTATCTCTGGTTTGAAAATCCTTGATGAAAATTTGGAAATTTCTTCATGGAAAGAGAAATATAGATTTTTATTATGTACTCTATGGATAATTTTAAGAATGGATCCATAAAATATTACTATAAAATCTAGATGAATCCAAGAGTTTGGTTATAATTCCATTGGTAAATCTTTGGAAAAATTGCCATGATGGTATAAATAGACTAGTGGTTTCTATTAACTCTTTCAAAAAAACTTATAAATAGCTAGTGAATCAAGCATCATATTCAAATAAATAAATAATGTCAAAAATTCAATTAAACCCCTTTTCCTAAACACATTTACATGGCAAATAATATTGAGGTGGAATAACGATTATGATCAGTGGATACCCTATGTTTTTAAGAACAACTATTTTACTTTGCCCATTGAAATTGGAGAATGTCTAACCATTTTAAACACTTTCCTAAATGAATAAATCAAATCAAGGAGGACATAAGATACAACATGAACAGTAATTTTTACAAACCCATCCCAAACCTAAACCCTAAGCAAGTGTGTGAAAATCTAAAAAAACTTCATCTCCACATCAATGCCCAGACACACATTCATAATATTTTTGAGGTATTTCTGATCTTGTTATGAAAAAAATTATCCAAAATAAATTTAAATATATTTTTGATCTCATTACTAAACAAACAACCCTGGGTGATAACCAAATTGTGTTTAATATTAAGGGTTTTGATATAAGACAAAAAAGGGTTTTCACACTATGATCAAAGATATGATGAAAAAAATTATATGGAAATAGTTTGAATCCCTTAAAAATAGGTATAATTCACTAAAATTGTGTGAACATTTACATATATGTAGGTATTTTATTTCTTAATTGGATTATACTTCAATGTTGGCTGCTTATACACCTCGTCGGCCTCCTCTTACAAATTCCACTCGCTTCACAATTCCCACAACCATAAAGGAATAAAACATTACAAAAATGAATTTATATGAATTTAGGTTTTAGTGTTTTATGGTTTTATAATTTTAATCAATTTGAAGCACTTATGTAGATTTATTTTATAAGAGGCAATTAGTGTTAATTAAAAAACCAATGGAAAAAGAGGTTATGTAATGAGAAGTTTAAAGTTGAGATCTTATTTATGGTTCCTTCTTTAAAAAAATTAAATTTGTCCTTTTTAAGGACCAAATTTTATAGACATATGACTTAGTATAAATTAATTACAAGCCTCTATAAGTCTCTTAAAAGACCAACTAGATAATATAATAAACTAAGTATACAACAAATTATGACAAAAAATTAGAGTATAGATTATAAACCCACTATGGGGACATATGGAAAGATAAATATGAAAAACAAAGATGGCATAACTAATAAAAATATTTGAAACATTTTGATAGTTTAAAAATTATAAACTATATAATAAGGTCTACCAAAATGTCTTAACCATATCCATATTCAACTTACAAATATTTTTTATTTCAATTAACAAACCATGCCCAAAAAAAAAAAATTACTACCTTATGTTTATTTTTTCCTAAGTGGTCCTTAAAAATTTATAAAATTGAGTAAAAAAAATGATCTTCCTTTAATATGGTTTTCATGACTAAAAAAATTAATAATAAATAACTAAAACTATAATGATAAACTTGTAAGATGAAGTAGCTACATCTTCAAAGCTTAAAAAACTAGGCAGTGTTAAAAGAGTTTAATGACATAAATGAATTCACATCCCAAATGATTAAAGCTGATGTATATTTTATTTCTAGAATTAAATGTGGTGTAGGTCGAATTAAAACTATAGGGATCAAGGTTGACACCTTGCCCCATTTTCTACTAAATTGGAATTGACATATTGAAAGGCCAATGTAAAATTTAATGTTGGTTCAACGGATCACCTATGGGACTAAAGGAAGTTGCTCGAATACATATGTGATAGTTTTATCAAATTTTCTAGTCATTTATGTGATCTATTGGTGGATGTGAATATTTTGGTCCAATATAGATACTTATAATTCATTACACTATAGATAGATCAAATAAGTTTTGTATAAAATAATAAGGGAACAACACAATATACTTATGCATCTCTATAATAGAGTTTACAACTATTATAAGCATGTTCCCTTAATCAAACAAATATATATATATATTTTTCTAATCAAGTTAATAACACTTTTCCATAAAAATTAGAGTCGCCTAGTATTAATTATCAAAATGAAATCTAGCTTTATGAATCCATGTAAAATTGTTAGGGATGACAAAAATTGTTGTCTTCCTTGATCAACATTGGATTTCATATGCCTAAATTTAAAATTACAACATGCCAATTTTCAATACAAATTTGAAAGTACATACACTATATGAATTAATAGAGAAGTTTATAGGGAGTCCAGATAAATGGTGGTCCTTGATTTATAATTTTAATGTGTCTAAACTTTGTCTTGTTCATAATAAAAAATTATATGCTATCACATATAAGTAATTTATTGGCATACTTATTATATGTGATCCTTTTGTTGAACTATGTGCATTAGTTTTTACTTTATTTTCACTAATCAAATTGTACCATGTTCCATACATTGATTTCGATGGGATCACAAACTCAAAAGATTCCCTATATTATTTATTAACATTAATAAATTTCACATATCACTATTTAATTAATTCACTTAGATTTATAGTTATCGTGTACCTACCTTTACATGCTTAAAAACCATATGAACTCCAAAGGAGATGTGATGGTCACAAAGTTCTACCTCAACAAAGTGTTCATTAATGTTTTTATTGTGTTCATGCGACAATTTCCACTCTCATTGGTCACACATTCATGGGGTAACATAGTATTCATTTGTTCATTATGATTTCAATTAGATATGCAAACCCATTCATTTATAAAATATGATTTTATTTTATCATGTGTTCATGATCATTATAATGAACAATGTGGCTATAATTCAATTTAACAAACATTAACCCAAAAAATGACTTGTTTGACTCATTTATAAGCTAGACGGTCACTAGGTTCACACATTTATTTATTGTTTTGATTATGAGATATAAAACTTTGTGGACTCATGTGTCTATTCACCTTACTCTATAACCATCACATGTTGCACTATAGTCTTGTTCACAATAAACTAGTACATGTGATCATATTTAAATTATATATTCAAACTTAGATGATATATGATCCTTTTATTAAGGTATAATATATGTTGTATTTTAATTTATTATGATGAATCATATTTACCACCTAGCATGCACTATTTTTTTGGCTCACGAAGTCACATGATTTACTCTCTTATCAAAATGAGTTTAATAAAATACACATACTTGTTATTTTATAAACTCAATTTGATTTATAACTAACATGCATCCATATTTAAATGTATGAAAATTAATTTGAGATTCAAAAGTTAACTCACCCAAAAATTCTTGTCATTTATGTTTTTTATTTCATTTTAAATCCCCATTTTTATGAGTTGCAAGAGTGTCAAGAATATAAGTGAAAGGGGTGGAATGATAGTAGCTACTCAAATGAAGAATGAATGTAGGTTTAGAAAGAAACATTTTATATTCTCAGGATATGAATTCTTGTCACAGATCATGATGTAAACTTTGGTGAGGATAGGAATGTCTATTTAGTTCCATTTACTCAAGCATAGATTATCAAGTCATTCTTCTATCTTAAAATAAATTTGATATTTGAGACTATCAGATCTAGTTCACATATTCACAAGAGGATAACCTGTTACCAATTTAGGATTTATTCATGAGATTATGTGGAAATGTGTTCAATAGATTGATGGACAATAGGGTCAAATTTTGAATTCAATGATGAATGGCTTATTTTCACTCATATTTCTATCTTTACCTTACCATATTCTATTAGCAGTGAGTGCCAAAAAAATTAGACTATAGAGATAATATATGCTATAGTCGATTTATTATTTATAATCTATACTCTAATTTTTTGTCACACTTTTTGATATACTCATTTTATTATATTATTTAGTTGGTCTTTACCACATATTTATTTTAAACAAACAAGAAACTAATTTCCTCTAAGAAATAATGACATGAAAGATACTTATTTTAAATAATGCACAAAGAATAAAATGAATAAACGCAATAGATCCTCATGATCATTTAAACCTTATTTTTAACTAACCCAACAATACCCATTTCACAAATTTTGAGTCTAAGGAAAACATTTACAAATATACACAAAATTTGTAAGAAAACCAACATGCACAATGTTTTGAGCAATAATTTTTAAAGAAATTCTTTTCAAGTAACTTATAATTATATTTATTCATTTCAAGACAGATATATGTGCATGCAAACAATTGGTCTTAGTCTTTAGAACAAAATAAAAACAAATCCATACCTTATACTTTCAATCACAAGGGAACCAAGTTAGAAATTGGTTGCATCTCATCCCAATATTCTAACTACCCAAGTTTTGTTTCTGCCAATAGCTTCCATCAATCACTAGAAAAATTATAAACCATAAATGAATATCTTTAAAGAAATGCTTTTAAAGTAACTTATCATTATATTTATTCATTTCAAGGTAGATGACTATCCATGAAAATAACTATTGTTAATATTTAGAACAAAAGAATCACAAATCCATACCTTGAAGTTGTAAACACAAGGAAACTAGCTTATAAATTGTCTGCACCTTCATTTACAACCTCTTGTCCTAATATTTTAACTACCAGAGCTTTGATTTTGACTACCAAAGCTTTACTTTTGCTAATAGCTTGCATAAATGAAAAGAAAAATCAAGAAACAATCATATATGTATTTAAGCAACTTACATTAATACCAAATATGATGCATTGGACCAACATTAAACTTTGCCTTGGGCCCCTTGATATGTTGGCATAAATTCACTAAAAAATAGGACAAGATCTAAACCTCAATCCCTGTATCTTTAATTCCACCTGCATCACATTCAATGTTGTAAATAAAATAAACATAAGGTTTAAAAATCATTTGTTATTAATTTTTTATTTATTAAAACCATATAGAAGTAAAAACATGTTTATTTTACTCAATTTTATAAATATTGTTAAATAAATTCAGAACATTTTAATAGTTTGAAAATTATAAACTATATAACAAGGTCTACCAAAATGTCTTAAACATTACCATAATTGGCCTTTCAAATATTTTTTATTTCAATTAACAAACCATGCCAACTTACCTTAAGTTTATTATGTTATAGGTGGTCCTTATCTCTCTCACACATGCAGACGCACATGCACATGCATGCGCATGCGTGCACGCACGCCCACGTGCACACACACACTCACACACAAACACACACACACACACACACACACACACACACACACACACACACACACACACACACACACACACACACACACACACACACACACACACACACACACACACACATAACCTAATGATTCAAGACTGACCTACACATGTCTCATATAATTTCTTCTTGAATCAAACCCATACATACATAGTAACTCTGGTGAATATATGTCCCAAAATAAGCTCAATTATAATCTATAAGGTGATTCGAAACACATTTATAATAAATTGTATAAAATTGAGGCCATTTGACCTATGTATATTTTCTCATAATTAGATATTTTCAAAATCAAATGATCCTACTTATAGCCTTTTGGCTATAAATACCCTCTAAAATTTTACTTGATGTAATTTTAATGTTTTGAAACTAATGTCATTAATGTGTATTTTGAAATTTAGAATATATTCCTTTAGTTTTGTTGGTCCTAAGAATTGAATGAAATAAATTATTATTTTATGGGAATTAATGGTTATGACAATGTTCATTGCTTTTCCCTACCTAGTCTTTTCATATGATATTCATAAAATTGACTTTCATGGATTTTTAGTGCCATGTGGATTTTTCTACATGTTCCTAGATGTTTAGTAATCTTAATGTGACAAATATCTCTTTTCCTCTCATTCAGACATAGTTGTGGTGTCTTTGATGTTTGCCTATGTGTATTCATAAGGCACCTATCTGGATGTCATTATTTTGATGATGGATGGGGTGTGATTTGATTTTACTTTTCTCTTTAGGCCATGGGTTAGTGGGATGATGACATGTGGATAAATCTTGATGATCTAATTTATTGAAAGTTTTTATATAAAGGTCCATGAAGACATCACCTCTTGGTTAGCAAGATGGTGACACGTAGATAGCTCTTGAGAATTATCTTGCCTTTAATTTTACATACAAAAGGATTTTATTACATCACCTCCAAGGGAATGAGATGGTGACAAATGGAAAACTCTCAATAATTCACTTTCCTGAGATCATCTGTATAAAAGGATTTGTTAATATCACCTCTAGGAGGTTGTGATGGTGACACATGGACAACTATTAGTTATCTACTTCCTTGATATATTTTATATAAAAGTCTTTGTTGACATCACCAGTATTGGCCTATGATGGTGACACATGACTATATCTCAATGATACACTTGCCAAGGATCTTTCATATAAAATGCTTTATTGACATCACTTCCAAGAGGCCATGATGACTTGTACCTTTTAGCTTGGTTCTTCATATGATCATAATGGTGGTGTGTGGAAAGAATGAACTCTAATATGGTGTGGTGAATGTCTAAGTAAAATATGATTTAATTTAAAGACACAACATAGACAACAAACCCCACTTCAATAAAAACACATCATCCCAATTAGTCGTATAAATCATAAATCAAACCATGTACATAAGCACTAAAATTAAAAAAAGGTGAAGAGTAAAGCATATAATATGGATTAAACATATTTTAGATTCCCTTTAACATTGAAAACATCTTACAAACATCAAAATGAAACCTATGGATTACATTAAGAAAAAAATCAAAAACTAAGATACTTAAGTAATGATAGGCTACTCCACTCGCATTTCACACACACTACATAATAATAGATATTCTCAAATAAAAATCAAGGGAAGAACTGAAACAAATTTTATTTCCTTCATAATATTAAGTACAACATCATAAATAAAAATACAATACTATTTTTATAGCTGGATCTATAATTGTCACTAATAAAATTAAACTTCCAAGTCCCAAAATTTGTTGAAATGCCAAAAAAAATCCTCTCAGAATGAAAGTATGGCATATTAATATACCAGAGACCCAAGATTAGCGCCAAAATAAATATTCCTTGATTTTGGAAAAGGTGACATGAGCTAGAAAAAGTAGCTAGTCCCCATATTTATCCATTTACCTAATATTCACTTAGATCTTTTTTTTTCACTATTTAGTTTTTATTTATAAACTTGCCCAATTGTGATCCACTTAACTTGAGGATAAGAATGCAACATAATTTAGTAATGTTCTACCCCACTTAACTTGAGGATAAACATGTAATATAACTTAATAAGTTTCCTTAGAACCTCATCATTATCCTCTCCTAGATAACCACACTCAAAATTGATAAGTTTTATTAGAAACTCATCATGAAATTTACCTAGAAATCCATGCCCCACTTTGGTAAGTTTCCTTTCTAATTTTTGAAGTAGAAACATTCCTTTCCCTATTAGAGTTTCCCATAACTTTTGGGAGGCATAAATTTTGAACCAATAATTTGATTGATGAACCATTTATTACATTAAAAAAATTATAAGGTACTCTAAGAGATTTTTTATGTAAACTTTCATGTTCATACATGCACAAATATAAACTTACTAAAAATGATAGGTTAATAGTTTTAGCCTTTAGAAGATCCTGATAGTCCTAAACCACTAGAAACTTCAATCTGTGCTCTAACTAAATTAAGAAACCTAAAAAAAAAATTCAAGGTAACAAAAATATTATTAATGATGATGAAAGATTAACCTTACACCCTAGATGCTCCTGCATCAAACACCAAAGCTAATCTGAGAGATGACCTAGTCGCATATCAGAGGTTTGAAGAAAACTAAAATGGTCAAGCTCTATCTTGAACAACCATGATGAGTATTTAATAGGCATTCCTTTCTAGTTAAGAAATTATTCTTTATACTACCTATTTTTTTTACTTATACCCACATGCATATCTATGATTTCTTCTATCTCTTCCTTATCTGGAGTAGTTACCATAATTTTCCATAATTCTTGTACTGGTCCAACCTCACTATATCCTTCATGATATTTTGTTAAATCAAAAATGTTAAATGTAGGTGAAATGTTAACTCCATATGGTAATTCCACCTCATAGGCATTTCTTTAATCATGCCTCTTTAGAATATTTCATGGTCCAAACCTCTTTATTTTTAACTTGTCATATGTTCCAATAGTAATTTTTTCCATCAAGTGAACCATAACTTCATATCCAACCTTGAATTCCTTAAATTCTTGTTTTTGTTCTGACTTTGCCTTGTACTAAGTATTCATCTTATTAATATTCCTTCTTAACTCTTTGTGCAAGTTTTTTTTTGATGTTATACAAAGTCCTTAGAATTAACAATACTATTTTTACCTTATGTAGCTTCCTCAACTCAGAATCATTCTTTGGACTACTCCCATATACAATCTAGAATGGGAATTTACTAGTACTCCTATTGACATAATTATTTTATGCAAATTCTACCTGTGGTAAAATCAAATCCAATCCCTTGGAATTATCTCCTATTAATAACCTTAATAGGTTTCCCAAAGTCCTTTTCACCACCTCTATTTATCCATCAATTTATGGATGGTGTGCATAATTGAACTTCAAATTAGTCTTCAATTTATTCCATAAGGTTTTGTAGAAATACCCAACAAATTTGGTATCTTTGTATGAAACTATACTCTTTGGTAGACCATGTAGTCATACCACCTCTTTGAAAAAAAACTCTAGAATTTGAACAACATTATGAGTCTTATGACACAAAATGAAATGTGTCATATTTGAAAATCTATCAACCACTACAAATATTGAATAATGTCCTCCTCTTTGTGTCTTTGGTAAACCAAGAAAAAAGGTCATATTGATATCTTCCCATGGTCTCTCTGGTATAGGTAAAGTATCGTATAGTCTAGTATTTAACTTACTCCTTTGGCCATTTGGCATACTCTACAACTTTGCATAAATTTCTTCACATCTTGGTGTAACTATGGTCATTATTAATTCTCACTAAAAATAGCAATGGTCTTATCTCAACCAAATTGTCCTTCCAACCCTCCACTATGATTTTCCTTAAATAGGTTCTCTCTCATGAAATCCAACCATCTTGTCATATCCAAGGTAATAGGTTACAAAAAAACATTCCAAGCCTCTATAAAGTTTGGATCTTCATGATACAAAATTTTGAGTTCCTTGAACCCAACAAAATCCATCTTAATCTCTATTAACAAGTTTTGCCTTCTTCTTAAGACATGTGCAACTCTATTTGACATTCCACTCCTATGATTCAAAATAAAAGTATAACTCTACAAAAATTCAACCCATTCTAAGTGCCTTTGATTCAACTTTCCTTAGCTATACAGATACAACAAATCTTGATGATCAATATATAAAAAACTCCTTTGGTAACAAATAATGTATCCATGTATTCAAAACCTAAACTATAACATAAAATTCTTAATCATAGACAAAATAATTTTTCTTGGAATCATTGAACTTCTCACTAAAATAGGCAATGGTCTTACCTTCCTAGCTCAATGTAATGCCTATAACACTACCACTAGCATCACAATCTACCTAAAATACCTTGAAATATGGAATAACTAAAATAGGTTGCTCTATGAATTTACTATTCAACATATCAAAAATCTTATTTCCTCATGTAGTCCACTTAAACTAATTTTTATCCCTATCATTGTTTTAGTTATGGGTGCATAAATAATATTTACGTTCTTGATAAACTTCCTATAAAAAACTTGCCAAAACCTAAAAAATATCTTACCTCTGTGGCACTCCTTGGTGTAGTACATTCAATGATATCCATTAATTTCTATGGATCCATCTTAAGACCCTCAACTAAGATAAAAAAATTCTAAGTATACCAAATCCTTTTAAAAATTGCATTTCTTCAGATTAATCAACAACTTCTCCTTCCTCAACTTCTTAAAAACTATTTTGATATGCCCAGATGCTCTTCCCAAGTCTTATTGAAAATCAAAATGTCATCTAAATAAAAAATAACAAAATTTCCAAAAAATTATTTCAATGCCTTATTCATTAGTTGCATAAATGTGTTCGGTGCATTGGTTAGCTCAAATGTCATGACTCACCACTCATACAAATCTTCTTTTATTTTGAAGGCTATTTTACACTCATCTCCTTAGATTTGGATTTGGTGATATCCACCATTCAAACCTATCTTTATGAATTAATTGGCTCCACTGAAGCAATCCATTATGTCATCCATCCTTAGAAATGGGAAGCAATACTTAATTATGATCTTATTGATGAATCTTGAGTCTATACACATCCTCCACTCTCCATTCTTTTTTGGTGTTAGTATTACAAGTAACACACATGAAATTAGGATCTCCTTTATCAATCCTTTATTCAATAACTCCTAAAATTGTCTCTTCTTCTCCTCTTTTTCTATAGGAGTCATTATATGGGTGTCCTTATTTTTAAAATTATCTCCTTATATCAAATCCATTTGGTGACTAATCTTCCTCATTGGTGGTAAACCTTCTAGTACATTATCAGATATAATATTTTGAAATTAATCCAATAGATCTGAGAGTTTTGGTTGTACATCTCCACATTACTCCTTTTTTTAGGAATAAACTCATAACACATATGCTTATGCCTCATATCATCCAAAAATAATCCTTCCACAAACCAAACAAATTTGGGAGCTAATAAATACCTTATATTCTACCTCCTTCAAGAGTTTCAATTTGTGATGAAATCCATCACTTAACTAGAGAATAACTATTTGCATGACCATCATAAATATCACACTTATCAAACTAACACATCCTTCGTAATAGTAAATGACATGCATCCATTGGGATGATGTCACGTAGTACCTCATCATGGTAGTCTCTAATCTTGAACTTGACTAAACATTATTCATTGACCAAATATTTATGGTCCTTCTACAACCATGCAATCCAATAAGGATGTGGATGCTTTCTCATCTCCAATTTCAACTTTCCAACCATATCCTCTCAAACTAGATTAGTCATAATACCACGATCAATAATAATTTCACAACATTTGCCTCTAGATTTTCATCTTATTCAAAATAGACTCTTCCTCAGGAGTGGTTCTCTATAATCATTCAACAAGGATCTCCTTAAGATAAGGGTTTGCCATCTTTCAACATCTTAGAATGTTCATATTAAGAATATTTGTTTACATGTGTAACCCACGTATTCCCTTCAAGTATTCTATTTATCCTTCCTTGATGTTGAGGACACTCAAAATATTTATGTCCCTCTTCTCCACATTAGAAATAGGTTCCTCCAAATCCTCCTCTTCAAGGTCCTCCTCTAGGTCTTCCTCATCATCTTTGTTTTCCATTATTTTGGTCTCAAGGGTGGTGGGCATTACCTCCACTTCAATTCTGGTTAGTGCTTTCTTCTTCATTCTATTTTTTATCCTCATTTCACCCTCCATGGTATCTTTATCTAGTATTTCCACCATGACCACTTCCTCTTTGTTTGATTTCAAATCTTTTATTTAACTTCTCCTCTACCTTCATGAAAAATGGTATGCATCTTCTATGGTAGTCATTCTAATTATACTCAACTCATCTTGAATTCTTGGCTTCAACCCATTAATGTAATGGGATACCTTCTCGTTGTTAGTCTTTGAATGGCCTATTTTATTAATGATCTTCTAAAAATCTTCCATATACTCTTTAACAATCATGTTATACTGTTTCAAACCTTACAACTTTTTCAACAACTCCAATTCATAATCTAAAGGAATAAACTTCCTCTTCAAATCTTCCACCATTCTATCCCATTTTTTGATCTTCTATTTTTGTATCTAATTTTTCTCTAATTGAACTTCCTTCTACCAGACATCAACATGCCCTTTTAGCTTGGTCTTTATAAATTTGACTCTTTCTTGATCTTCCACTTATTCATATTCAAAGTACCACTCCATTTCATGGATCTAATCAATTAACTCTTTAGGGTTCATTTTTTTAGTATATGTAGAAACTTTAATATCTAGCTGTTTCCAATCTTGATAATGGTCCTCAACAACTTAACTTGATCAAGATATCTTGTAGCATCTTGTTCTTCTTTAAAGTGCTCTTCTTCTTTTGCTTCATCTTCACTTTCCTCTTTTCTTCTTGGTTCAAATTATCTCCACATATCCTCTTTCAATGCATTGATTTGTCTTTTAAGGGATCTAAACCCATCTTATATCACAACATTTCTTTGAGGACCACCATGTTTCCTTGGTGGAGGCCTCTTGATCTTTATAGCAAATCCTTAACCTCAGGTCCTAGTGCAAACTGCCTCATAGTCAACAACCTATCTACACACTTAGGAACTACTACTTTGATACCACATGATGTTGGGATAATCCACCCACACTTCACACATGCTACATAATAACATAGATTCTCATAAAAAATGCAAGGAAAAAATTCGAACAAATTTTATTTCCTTCATTATATTAAGTAAAACATCATAAAAGAAATACAATACTATTTATGAAAGCTAGAGCCACAATTTAAAATAATAAAATTGAACTACCAAGACCGAAAATTTGTTGAAATGCCAAAACAAATATCATCTCAGAATGAAATTATGACATATTAATACATAAGAGACCCAAAATTGGCACCAAAATCAAGATTACTTGATTCGGGGAAAGGTAACATGAGTTACAAAAATAGTTAGTCCTCATCTTTATCCACTTACCTAATATTAATTTAGATCTTGTTTTTTCCCTCTTTAATTTATATTTATAAACTTGTCCAAATGTGACACACTTAAGGATAAGCATGCAACATAACTTAGTAAGTTTCCTTCCCACTTAACTTGAGGATAAGAATGCAATATAACTTAGTAATTTTCCTTAAAACCTTATCATTGTCATCTCTTAATTAACCACACTCAAAATTGGTAAGATTTACTATAAAATCATCATTCAATTTACCTAGAAGTACATACCTCACTTTGTTAAGTTTCCTTTCTAATTTTTAGAATAGCAACATTCCTTTCCCTCTTAGAGTCACCCACAACTTCTAGGAGGCATAACTTTAGAACCGGGCATGCAATTGATGAACCATTCATTGAATTAAAAAGTTTATGTGGTTCTCTAATACATATTATATGTAAATTTTCATGTTCATACATGCACAAATATCAACTTATTAAAAATACCAGGTTACTATTTTTAGACTTTTGAATATTTTGATAGTGCTAAACCACTAGAAACTTCAACCTATGCTCCAACTAAATTAAAAATCCTACAAAAACAAAATTCAAAGAAAAAAAATCATTATTTGTGGTGATGTAAGATTACCCTTACACCTTGGATGATCCTACATAATTAAGTTAATTTATCAAACATCATATTAATTCCTTGAACTTATGCTTTTCAAACTTCAATATTATATACTTATTCTTTAGAAGAGTGTAAAATTTAGTTTAATTAATATTCATCAATTATTTGAAAATTTGAAAATGGCATGTGTGTTAGGGCACAAAAAATGGTGACTCATATGGGAAAATATTGCCCAATATTTTGAGAACCTAGAATTTTAGTAATGCATCATGACAAACCTTTAGTTCTAACAAAGATATAATAAGAAAACCAAACTCTGAAATAGACTCGTAATTACTCATACACCATGCTAACCTTTTATATTCCTTACATTTGTGTGTGTGATCTAGTGAAATCAATTACCCTTGGTTATGAAATTATTAACAGAGACCTAAATAACCACTATAGGTTTCATTTTGATTTTGTAACCAAATAGTAAGGAAATATTGGGTATTGCTCAGTTATTATCTAGGAGTATGTAGCCCTAACAAAGATACCTCTAATTCCATTCAAAACTTTGGTATACTACCATCTAGGCATATACAACCTTGGTATAAATTAATTTAATCAACCATATTCTATTAGTTTATATGATTTTTGTTTTTATATCACCAATAGAAAGGGGTTAAGAACCACCATTGGCTCGGTGTATGTTTAAAAAACTTATTTTGTTAATATGTCATTGTTAGTGTGTATCTAGTCCTATGTTTATTATCTCTGACTCAAATTTTAGAATGAAATAGTGAAATAATATGTTTGAAATAGAAATCCTTTCTAAAATTTTGAGGAGTGTATCATAGTAAATACCATAAGTCCATTAAACCTATTCATTCCAAGGAGAACTTGATTTAATCACAATACACAACTTAACTCCATAAAATCTAGTACTATCATAATAAATCATTGTAAAAACCAAATTTCATACCTTATATATTATCACCTTATTTTTGGCATGTCCTTTTTTTAGTTCCAATAAAGGAAATTTGTGACTCTGTTCTATAGTTTTTTTGAAAACTAACCTAGGAAGCATAACAAATAATCTAATGAAAGTAAAGAATGTAGAAATTAGATAAGGAAAATCTAATCTAGAAAGTAAGCAATCTATCTAATCCTATATCTAAAATATTCACTAATAGTCATCCTAAGGCATATCTAGTTGGAGTAGAAATGAAATAGTGCTTTAAAAAGTATCCATTGGCTAGAAAGGTTAGGTAATTACCTTAGTGGTCTTTCAATTGGAATTCATTCTTACCTAGTATCTTTGATATCTTATATAGTCCAATCCATAAAGGATTGAAATTATCATGTTTTCCTTTCTTATAATGTGATTTGTTCCATAGAAGCATGAAATCTAAGATCCTAAAGGTCTTAATCTTGTATCTTTTATCAAACCATATTTTGACAATATCCTAATGTTTAATGAAGATGTATAATGCTTCGGTTCTTACATCCTCCATATAGACTATATCTAATAGTCTATATTATACTATTTCATCTTCTCCTATGTACTTTTGCATCAATAGTTATGTTGGTAGATTGAGACTAATAGGGAAGATTGGATATTATCCATACACTAGAAAAAAAGGTGAAGCCCTGAGGGCTTGCTTGTGCCTATTTCTATATGCCAATAGTGCATAGTTTAATAAGAGATTCCATTCTCTTGGTTTGTCTTATGTCAACTTATTAATGGCATACATCATATTATTATTGGTGGATTCAACTATTCCATTTACTTGTGGGTATTATTTTGAAGAGAACTTTATTGTGATTTGATTGTCATAGGCCCATTCTGTAAATTTAGAAAATTGAAAAGTTGGGCCATCATCAAAAACTAAAGAAATGGTAGTGTCAAACATGGTCAATATTTTTTTTTCCAAAACTTGATGACATCAATTAATATAGAACTATTTATTACTATAACTTTAGTCCATGTAGTAGATTAGTCAGTAGTTATGAAGATAAATTTATGTCTTACCGAATAGTTTGGGTTTATCACCCTAATAAAATCAAGGCCCAATTGGGTAAAGGGATGTCCCTAAATGAATGGATGAGAAGGAATGACATAATTTAATTTTATGTTCCTAAATACTTAGCTACCATGGTAGGGTATTACGTGATTGTGGGAATCCTTGAAGTTGTGGGCTACTACTATCCCATCCTCAAATTATTATGAGCTGTTGTATTTATTCATGGATGCCTAATGCCTATCTTTTGATGTAGGTTTTTCATGATGTATACAGCCTTTTATTTTGAAATGAATGTAATAAATATGTATTTATATTTTTTTGTACAATACTCCTTCCCTAATCACATTATGAGCTTATTTGAGCTTGAGTGTTCATTTCTACTCCCTATTTAATTTAGGAAGACACATAAATGTAATCAAGTAATGGATGATTTGAGTGTACCACTTATCAAAAGTTACCTAAGTCTCATTAGTGTGATCAATTTTAATTCATGGATTAGTCTCATTCATTAGTTGGATGATCCTATATCCTATTACAATATTATTTGGCTTGAACTTAAGGTCAAACTCCTAAAGTGTAGACATCTATTTGCCTCTTCTTTCACCTAGTTCATTCTGGCCAAGTGTGAGCTTGATAGTAGGATCAAGAACAATGGCATACATTTTGTTTCATAAAATATAATGACTAAACATTCTAAAAACTTTAATCAGGGCATAAATATGATTATATATCATAAAATACTTAAAATCAACATCCTTAGAATTGGTAATCATGAAGGCAATGGGATGTTCATTATCTTCTACCTTCTAGCTAAGCACAATAGACATAGTATATTCTAAATTAAATGAATAGAGATAGAAATCCTTATTGAAATATGGACTAAATAGAACTATAGCATGACAAATATAGTTTTTATGTCTTTGAAATCTCTCTAGGCCTATGTCTTGCATTATATCTTAGTATATTTCTTTAGCTTAAAATTTAATGGCTTGACAATATCTACAAATCTATAAATGATTTTTCATACAAAGTTTATCTTACCAATGAATGATTTCAATTCCTTATTTGTACTAGGAGGTTTAAAATTTGATATGGACTACACCTGAGTGGGATCAATGGAGGTCCTAACTTTGTTAATGATATGGCCAAATAGTTTTCCATTAGTAACTCCAAAGATTCTTTTCTTTGGGTTAAGTGACACTCCATACCTTTTTCATCTATTAAACACCTTATGGAGATGGTCTACCTAATCATCTCTATTTTTGGAGAACATAATTAGGTAATCCATGTATATGAATATTCACTTCCAAACCAAACCTTGGAAATCAAATTCCATAGATCTCTAAAAGGTTTATCTTACATTAAAAAGACTCAACAACATCCTCTTAAATGAAAAAGTTCCCCAATTTGTTGTGAAGGTAGTCTTCATCTGATCATCTTCCTCTACCAATACCTAATTATAGCTAAATAATCCATAAAAAAGGACATCATTTCTGATTCACTTACCATTTGAATTAGCTCATCCAGTGAGGGAAATCTATAATTATGTTTATTTGATGCTCAATTAAGCTTCCTAAAATTAACATTGAGTATGATTTATCTTCTCTTTTTCCTTAATAGTAAAAAATTAGATACCAAAATAGAGTGAATAATTAGAAAAATAACTTTACCTTCCAATATCTTAAGTACTTATATTTGAATTATAGGTTTCATGATTGGATTTATTGGCTTTTGTCTCTCTCTCAGGAAGGCTTCTGACTTGTCTTCAATGGGATAGTGTGACTATTGACACTAGGGTCAAAGATTTTCATGTATTTGTATGTATAGGCTTTCACATATTTGTATTATACCAATAAGTCTTTCAACTTTTGTTTCTCAATTTGAGTGAAACTCAGGCCTACATTCACTTACTAAGGGTATTGGTTAGTTCCCAAATTTTATTTGGTAGAAGTTGATTTAATAGTTGTCGTGGTGCTTTCTTCTTATGATTTTGTGGGTCTAGATAAAAATATCACTCTAAGGAGACCATGCCTGGATGCATGTATTTCTTTAATTACAAAACACCATATTCTCCCAAGTCTTCACCATAGTGGGTTTAACATCATTTTCATCTATTATGAAAGTTTCCAAACCTCTCAAATATTCATGAATTTCACTATCTATTGGTCATCTTAGAACATCTAGAAGTTATCCAAATTATTTGGGATAAAGAGGTAAGGGACCAAATCCATTGATAACTTTTGCATCTTTGACTCCTAGAGTAGTGCTAGATTGTCAACTAAATCTACTAATGTAATTATTATCTAGTTTTATTCTCTGGGAATGGATTTGATATTGAATCCTTAATTATACTCAATCAAGTCCCAAGGTATATGGTTATACTTATTTAGGTTAGTGAAATTAATTTGATACTTATTCATGATCTAATTGACAACTAGTTTAGGGTTTCCAAATATTTTTAGCAGTTTGGCATTGTGCTTGAGTGAAAATTAGAAGTCATCGATTAGAGTTTCATATTATGCTCTATTATTGGTACAAGGGAACTACATGTAATCAACAAATTAATTCTTCCATTTATACCTATCAAGGCCATGCCCACACCATAATCTTATTTTGACCTAGCTCTATTGAAATAAATAGTCCAACACTAAGATGGATCTTTAAATTCTTATTCATGCAATGCATGTTATTTTCTAGTGGTAAATGTGTATATGCCTATATGTAGAGATAAAAGGTATAAATTTTCATTTTTTGCATTGTACTTAGTGATCAAGTGCCTCATATAGTGTTCATGGTCCACTCAAATCTAGTTGGGTACCCCATTCTAAGGAAACCACATGTAAGATAAGTTGGTGGACATGTATCCATTAAATATCTAAGACCATGATGATTTATTTCTATTTGGTTATTACATGAGTCTAAAATACTCACTATTATAGGCTTTAAAATAGCATACGATTCATTATTTCAAGGAAATTCAATTTCTTATTTATATGTACATCCTCATATTTTAAAGATAACATAAATACTTCACATGTTTTTTTGTTTTGATCAATCTTGGCCCAAACTTCTCATTTGGTACCAAAGCATGTATTTAGCCATGAAAGTCATAAGAGATGAAGTAATTTGAATTAATTTTAGGTATTTATAAGAAGAATAAACCATAGGTATAGTTGCTTTGAATGATTGTGTTGCAGTCTTCCATGGTGAAACTATTGAAAATAATGGTTTGAAAAGTATTTTATATATTCAATAAATTGTTAAGAAGCATCAATTTTGAGAATCATGTCGCATGTTATTGGGAGAAAATTTAATCAATTCATTCTAGGTATTCGTTGGCTGGGCTATCATCATTAAATGCCTGTTTTATTTTGGATTGAATATTAAATAAATAGTAGACATGGCCCTATCGAGTCGAACCATTTGATTTTAATCCATTTTTCGAAGTGATAAATTCATTTACATATTTATTCCAACCTCCATGTGCTCATAGTAATCATGTTGGTTGTGTTATCCTTAGATGTTCACAATAATCTTACCTTCATACATACATACAACCTCATCCATTTCATTGCATAATTCATGCAATATCAAATGGTCAAATGTTTTGATCTAGTAGTAAAATAATTTTCACCATGGTAACACCTTACAAGGTATTTTGACAGATTCTGGATGGACTCCCACTCCCAATCTTTGTGGATAAATTTAGTCAAGTACATAAAATCCTTTGATTAATGATTTTAAGTTTTTTTAATTCTACAGGTTTGGGAACTAGGTGTCATTTGTTTTAGTATGGTAATAGTTTGAGTTTTATATTATAGGTTTAGTTTACTCATTAATATTTTTCATTATTATAGTTTAATTGATATAAAGAAAAAATTGGCCATTGTCAAAATCTTTTAGGTTGTTATGTTAAGGGTCTACATGGCAAAACTCAAAAATAAAAATGGTCTAGGTTTTAAGTTAATAGTTGTGTTTTTATCATCAAAATTCCATAGGTTAGGTCTATAGTTAGTAATTATTATTATAAAGGATAGATTATTTGTTGAAATTAACATCCTATATCATTATTTTGGTCAATTATTAAAAAAATGGATATTCTACTGGAAAAATATTCTGGTCTCAATTTTCACACCTAGAAGGTGAAAATCTAGATTTAATTGATGAATAAGAATTTATGGAGAATTTTAAGTGGGAAAAAAAACCACCTATAGATCAAAATAATCTACTAGAGTGGAAAAATAGATATTAAAAATCACAGTCCATTTTTGGTCTTTCCCTCTCAAACTCTGAGCTATAATATGTAGACTTGGAAAAGACATCCACAAAAATCTGGGATAATCTAACTAACTTATTTGGAGAAAAAGTAGTAAATGCAAAGTTTTCACTAAAACTCTAATTATTTAGGTTTAAAATGGGTGATGAAGATTCTATGTCAAGTCATATAAATAATCTAAGGTATCTCATCATACAAATAGTATAAGTCCAAGATACAATAGAAGATGAAGATGTTAAAATAGTCATGTTAAATAGTTTACCTTCTAAATACAACAATGTAATTTTCACTCTTAGATAGATGCCATCTCAGACTTTATAAGACTCAATTTTAGCTCTTCTGATAAAGAAAAGATAACAAGTGTAGACATTAAAGAGAATACTATGTCAATAGTGAAAACTAAGGTGAGCTCATCTAGTGATAAATACAAAAATTAAATAAAAAGGATTATTTGTCATTACTATAAGAATCTAGGGCATATTATTATTTTCTACAATAAACTAGCTCAAGATCTCATAGATGATAAATTAGAACAAAAATCTTTTGTTACTAAAGAGACTACTTGGGATGAATATCTTCCCTAAACTAGTGGTGAAGGTTCCTCTAAACATAGTGATGAAGATGTGTGTGTGTGTGTGTGTGTGTGTGTGTGTGTGTGTGTGTGTGTGTGTGTGTGTGTGTGTGTGTGTGTGTGTGTGTGTGAATAAGAAGATAAGATCATTTTTTTTTACATGTGTCATGTGAAGACAATAAAACATTTTCTCTCTCCATTGTGATAATAGTGTGAAAAATCATGTTTGATATAACAATCATGTAAGAGGTATGACTGAATTGTTGAAGTGATTGTATGAACTGGTTGATGGGTCTCAACTAATATAACTATAGTCATACAAAATGTGAAAATTGGTACCTTGAGTGTGGTTTGTGACAACCAACCCATAGGTCCCTCTTGCTTACTCTCATGACCCTTTTAGATAACTTTTCATTGATTCCAAATCATCTATAGTCTTATAGATCATTATTGTACCTCCTCTAGGCTACTTTTCATATGATAATTCCATCCCCCTGGGTCCCTTACCTTTGAGACAATAGTTCCCAACTTGGACTATAGCGCTAGACCCTAGGGTGTCCATTTCTAGTGCTCTTGTCCAATTAAATTTTTACCTCTAATGGTCACTTCCTTCTAGTTCCTATCATTCTTCTTGTTAGCTTAACATGACTACATTTTACCCATGACCAACAGATCTCTATAAAATCCCATTCAAAGTTAATTTAAAAGGGGTTGGCAAATATCACAAAGCAAGCAAGAATATAAGTAAGACTACTCAAACTTATTTCCCTATTATCTACATATAGCCATCGATTATATCCACAAGCTTATTCAAATCCTTACATCAATTTGTATCCACCTCAAGCACACCCAATTTTAGCATTTTACATCTTCATACACACAATTCCATAAAGCACATCAATTGAGAGAACTCTATATGGCTTGATCCATCTTCAGAGTATTGGTATATAGGTAGAATGCCCACACAAGGGGTATGGATACACATTCAGTACATCTTACACACATTAACCCCCATATTTATCAAAAAAATTTGAAGTATAATGGAGTCTAGGGTTTGAATAATAAATCAGCTCTATACAGATCTCTACAAACATCCAGCATCCAAAATTTCATAGGTAGGCTCACACAGGGGCAATGAACAAAACCCATAAATCTCAAGTCTCCTAGACAATATTGGTAGAAAAGGACTATAGCACTGGACCTTAGGGTGTCCTATTTTGCCACTCCTATCCTTTTATTTTTTTAACTAAAAAGGGGTAAAAATTTATTTAGAAAGAAATGGAAGCAAAGAAAATTACAAAGCTTTATCTTGGTCAACAAGTTGAGCCAGCTTCTGAGAGAGATCCAAAGGAAGCAACCTATGATCAGAAATGCTCCATAGGGGCCCTTGCTTAGAGGCCCATATAGCCAGACAGTCAGCTACCCCATTCCACTCACAAAGAATATGCTTGAAAACCATAGAATCCAAGGAAGTACATAGCTGGAGGGTTTGTTGGACAATCGTAGCCAAATGCTAATCCACATTAACGAAATTTCATTTATTCAACAAGTTGACAACTACCTGTGAGTCTGACTCGCATATAATGCTATACCAGCCATGATGGCAACATTATTGCACTGCCACCAAGATAGCCATAGCTTCCATGAGATTATTAGTATAATGGCCCTTATAGATTAAAAAAGAAAATGAATATCCCTGGAGCTGTCACGCCCCACACCACCTATACCTGCATCCCTTGGGTTCCCCTGTGAAGAGCCATCAGTGTTGATTTTGATAATTCCATCCACAGGGGGAGTCCAATGTCCTGCCCTAATGACAAGTCGCGGTTGCTGCCTGGTTCCTTTTGCAGGGTGAGTGGAAGGAGCGATGGAGGTGGCAATGGAAGGTGCAAAGGAAAATCAAGAGTAGATACCCATGTCTTTAGGGCCCAAGTTATTGGCCCTGTTACACTTAGTAAGGAGAGTTTCATGCAACAAGTTGAGGATTTTTGCCCAAAGGGTGCTGAGCTCCAACTGACCCTCACAGAAAATCTGCCTGTTCCTTTCGAGCCATATGTTCCACAAAATAAATGAAGGCCCAATAGACTAAGAAATCTATAGAAATGAGGCTTTTCAAGGAGGATGGCCCAGCCAGTCCCAGAAGTCAGACAAAGAAGATACGTGCCAACAGGGACAGCCCCACACACTCCACCAGAGGTGCCAAATTTGTTTAGCAAAGGGACATTGAAAGAAGAGGTGAGACCCAGTCTCCTCACTGCTGCAGCATAAGACACATCTGGATGGCCCCTAGAACCCATGCTTATAGAGGTTGTCCCAAGTAAGACACCTATTGTACACTAGGGCCCAGAGGAAAAAATTACATTTAGGCCATGAAAATCGGTTCCAAATTTTCTTCCACCATAAGAAGTTGACTTCACCAAAAAGTTGCTTTGTCAGAGCAAGGTACCCATCAGAAATGGAATAATGCCCAGTAGAATCATGTCCCCATGCCAAAACATCTTGACCTTGTAAGGAACTACATCCTCTAGAAGCCAGAATCTGAGATAGCTCCAGCTGATCCTCCAAAGAGCCACTCGACGGCCAATCAGAAGAATTCTTCCACTAATAACCAATAGTCGTGCCAAGATTAAACCCTTCCTTATAGTGAGCCATAGTACTCTACCCAACAGAATGAAAGGAGTCACAAAGAGGCTACAAATGAGGATGAGAGGATAATAGAGGAGGTGACCCATCTTAAGAGTTGCCCCAAAAGAGGGCCTCAGTACTGATGTTGCAAATCTAGAAGAGGCTGCATTTCACCAGATGAGCTCCAAGCTTGAGGGTGTTCCACACCATGGAACCCCTTCCCTCAAGAGGAAGCCTAGAAATATCATGAGGCTTAACACCAAGAAAATACTTGGTAGATAGGATGTGGGCCCAAAGGTGAGATTGATTGGAGTCCCAGCGCCAATAGAGTTTGGCAGAAAGATCTTGGCTGGACAAGATAGTAGAGCGCAAGCCAAGGCCTCCTTCCTTCTTTGGTTGGTAGACAACATCCCAATTAATAAGAATCCATTTGGTATTCTACAAGTTGCCACTCTAAAGGAATTGGCGAGAGAGAGCATCAAATTCCTTGAGAAGGTACATAGGGGCAGCCTGAACCATACAACGGTAAATGGGAAGTGCTTGGATCACAGATTGTAGGAGTGTGACCCTACCAGCAGTAGAGACCCATCTATGAGTCCAGTGATTAACTTTTTGCCTAAGTTTATCGAGCACATTTTGCCAAAAAAGTCTAGGCTACCTTCCCACCACAATATGAATCCCCAAATAAGTCAAGGGGAGAGATTGGGTCTGAAACCTTAGGATAGTGGTGATCCTCCACTAGATAGGCTCAGGAGTGTTGAAGAAGAAAATAGAGGACTTGTGATCATTAATTTTTTGCCCAGATGCAGCCAGATACATGTCAAGGGTGCACCAGAAAGCTTCAGCTTCACTAATCTACGCTCTCCCTGCCAGGATAGTGTAATCAACAAACTGGAGGTGGGACAAAGTGGTTAATCTATTACCCCATTGCCAGCCATGCAACATATTCTGAGACACCTGAAACTTGATGAGTCACCCAAGACCCTCAGCCAGAATGATAAACAAGTATGGAGAGAGCGAATCCCTTTGGTGAAGGCCTCTAAAAGCACCAAAAAGCTCAGAGGGTTCCCCATTAATAAGAACTGAGAAGGAGGGCATAGTGACATAGCTTAGCACCTAGTGGACCCAGGCCTGATTGAAACCAAAGGCCAGAAGAACTTTTTGCATGAAGCCCCAATTGGCTCTGTCATAAGCCTTAGCTAAATTGAGCTTAATAAACATGGCTCATTCTTGAGAAGTACTCATAGAGTGAATAGCTTCCAAAGCAATAACCACCCCATCCAAAATTTGTTTGATAGCAACAAAACCCCCTTATTCCTCTGAGATAACCATGGGGAGACAGATTTTAAGCCGCTCCACAATGAGCTTGGTAATGACTTTATAGACCACATTACAAAGTGCAATGGGCCTAAAAAAATCTAACTTATTAGCCTAATCTTTCTTTGGAATCAGAACAAGGAAAGTTGCATTCAGATCCCTGAGCATTTCTTTGCTGGAATAAGATTCCTGCACCACATCCAAAAGATCTTGATTGATAATATCCCATAAATCTTGAAAGAATTTGACTGGGAAGCCATCAAGCCCCAGAGCTTTACCTTTATGCATGCTGAAGACCACTCCCTCCACTTCAGACATACCAATTGGCCGCATAAGAGAGTCATTCATCCCCAGAGTCACCATAGGGGGAATGCAAGACAAAACTATATTTTTTGCCAGCTCAGTTGGAGGTGGGCCATCTAAAAAAAGAGCAGAATAAAATTGAACAACTTCTCTGGATATATCTTGGGATGATGTCAGTCGTGTCCCATCTAGGCTGACCAGGGAGGAAATTAAGTTCCTATTGTGCCTTGCTTGTACAGACTTGTGGAAGAAAGTAGTGTTCTTGTCCCCTTCCTGGAGCCAGTCTATTCGAGACTTCTATTTCCAATAAATTTCTTCACGAAGTTCCCACTTAGCTAAAGCATTAGATGCTTGAGATTCAGCAATGTAGAGCTCTTCAGAAAAATTGAGGTCCCGAATCTGTCTGGTCATAACATCTAGCCGGTTATGAGCCCTCTTCTTCATAGAGTGGAGATTACCAAAACAATTTATGTTCCAATACTTCAGCTTCCTTTTAACATACTAAAGTTTTTTAGTGAAGGAGAACATAACAGTACCATAGTCAGGCCCTCCCTATCTCCACCACTGAGCCATTAGATCATGGAGAGATGAATCTCGAAGCCACATTAGCTGAAACTTAAAAGGAGGCTTCTTGGGAACAATAATATGACTGGTAGAAAGCTTAATGGGCCAGTGGTCAAATCCTCTCTAGTCAAGAATTTCTGAAGCAAGGGAGATAGAACTAGAATGCCAAAAACATGAAATAAGGAACCTATCAAGGCACTCAGAGATGGCAGCATTACCTGTCCTTCTATTATTCTAAGTGAAAAACTCGCTAAGAGGATTAACATCAGAGAGGTGTAACATGTCCATATTATGTCAAAGGAACTCTGAAGAAGGACTCAAACAAGCCAATCTGCCCCTCTTCTCCTCCAGGCTGAGAACAATGTTGAAATCTCTAGCCATAATCTAAGGCAAGAAAGGATGGTAGTTTTTGACATACCGAATATGATCCCAGAGCTTGAGCTACCCAGGGAGGTCAATAGGAGCATAAACTATGGTAACAAGAATCAGCTCACCAATTTCCAGAGAGAAAGAAACCATTGAGAGGGCCGAGATGCAGGACATCCAATGAAGAGGTGTAACTTTCCTAGGATCCCAACACATAGCCAAACCCCAGAGCTCCCCAAGGCTCCAACACACTAGCTTTGGCCAAAGAACCATATATTAAGCATACAAGAAAATAGAGAGTCCATAGAGAGCTTGGTCTCCTGGATACAGAGAATATCTAGAGAATGATCGATCACCAATTTATGCATAGCTTTTTGTCTGGGGTGCTATTCAACCCCCTTACATTCCATGACAGAAAAATCATTGAGTAGAGTGAGGAAAATGCTCATCTAAGGTCTTTACAACCCCTGATTCTACCAATAAATCACCTGTGAGTTTGATTTTATCCTGATCCTTCTTGCGGCCAGCTCTAGAGGGAGTGGTAAAGGAGACTTTCTTAAATGGTCTTTGCATTAGGCCAAGAGTTGGCGAGGATCCTTTTTATTTCCTAGAGGCTTCCACATCTTTAACCAAATTTGCCTAGTGGACATCCTTGTCATACGAAGCTGGTGAAACCACAAGGGCACCTTCCTCCAGGCCAAGAGAGATCTCTGGGGTCGGCTGAATCACCATATCCTGTGAACCAGTAAGAAAGGAGAGCTGCTCATCTAACTCAGTAGCCTCTCCCTAATTTGCTATAGGAATTCCATCTTCAATGGCCATGCAATCAAGAGGTTCAAATCGGTTGAATCCCAACTCTACTTGCCGATCAAGATTCATGCGCTTTTGGCCACGACCCTTCGTGCGACATCGGACTGAGATAAAGCCATTTGTGTTAGGACCAGTGTAATCCTCTGGGCCTTTCTCTGCACTTGAGGATTTTAGGTGAGCTTTCCCTTTTGCAACGCTATCAGGTTGGGTATGTGCCATTCTAGTGTAACCCGACTGGCCATTCCCTTTGGCACCATTGGCCACTCGAGGGCTAGAAGACTCCCCAGGTGCACCACTACCTCTGGAAGCCTGAGGGCATTGGCAGTGTAAGTGCCCATACACATGGTAGATGTGACAATGAAAGGGGACAGACTTGTAGTCTATTTTTTGGATCTAGGAGGAGGTGCCCAGACAAATTTCCAAAGAATCTGGCAAAGGATTGTTCAAATTAATATCAACACAGATACGAGCATAAGAGATAACCTTTTTGTCCAGTGTTTGGTGTGCTATAGTAGTTGGTGTTCCAAGCATGGTAGCTATCTGGTGTAGGATATCCTCATGCCAGAATTCCAAGGGAAGTCTCGGCAGGCGGACCCAAACAGGAATGCAGGTTGGAAGATCTTCAGTAGAGTTAAACCCTGCATGCCAGGGTTTGAGAAAAAGACCAATACGATCATAGAAATAAGGGCCTCCCTCGAAGATCCAATTTTGATCAGATACAGAGGAGAAATTCACCATAAAATAGCTGTTACCAGCTAGCATAATATCAAAATCCCCTTATACCTGCCATGACCGGTGAATCCAAGCTTCCAAAGCTGACAGAGAAATTTAGATGCCTAAGAACTTGTAAATCAGAGCATGGGAGGCCAAGTATTCCACCTCTTCCTTTACTGCCTCTAAGGGGATAACCAGCATAGGCCGATCTTGACTCCGTAGAAGGCAGCCATTAACCTTTTTAAGCTTAGAGCTCTCGCTAACATAGACAGTCTCTCTCTCTTGCGCAATCACCCCAGGCAAAGGTCGATCCTCCCTGGGGGATTTAGCCAGGCTAGCGCTCCTGAAACCACTGCTCGTAGCCATACATACATCATGACTTGATCCACTCCTATCCTTTCACAAAATTAAATCTAAATCTTGATTTTTGACACTGTCCAAGTCTTGCATAGCAAATTTTAGACCCTATCTTAGTTTGTTTCCATCTAAGTCTTATTTTTTCCACATTTATTACTATTTTTAGAAAGGTCTAAATTACAAATAAATTATACAAATTATTATCTTAATTATTGAAATATTATTTAATAATTTAATTAACATAGACCCTTAACTAAATCAGGAATAAGACTCCAATATTTCCAAAACACTTAAATCATTTAGTGAAGCCCACTTACTTCATTTGTACATAAAAATCCTAAAAACTCTTAGGTGAATTCCTCGTGAATTTTTAAAATATTTTTCTAATTTTTTACTTGTCTATTTAAATAAAAAATTCAATTTAATTTTTAAAATTCTATAGTAAATTTTAAAAATTAAATTGAATTTTTTAAAATATTTTTCTAATTTTTTACTTGTTTATTTAAATAAAAAATTCAATTTAATTTTTAAAATTCTATAGTAAATTTTAAAAAAATCATTTTCTTCAAAACACTAGTTGCATATACTAGGTCGCTTTAAATCAAAAATTTACAATTTTTTTTTTAAATTTTTTACTTGCATATTTAAATTAGAAATTTGCATCAAATTTTAAAAAT
Organism: Torreya grandis; assembly: GCA_037957365.1. Taxonomy (NCBI): domain Eukaryota; kingdom Viridiplantae; phylum Streptophyta; class Pinopsida; order Cupressales; family Taxaceae; genus Torreya; species Torreya grandis. The sequence goes on along the minus strand of JARHVA010009486.1, from coordinate 253,141 downwards.
CCATAGTAATTTTTAAAAATAAATTTATATGATTTTTCAAACCCTAATTGCATATACTAGGCCCCTTTGTTTCTTGAGGTATCACCTTATGTGTTTGTGATCTTCATATCCCTTTTATACATTTTTTAGTTTGTTGTTTTTATGAATTTATATTTTTTATATTCAGTTATTTCCTTCCATACTGTTGTTCCCAAAATCTATCACTTGATTTTGTGGAAAACATGTTGACTATTTTGGTCCTGCAAACCAAAATGCCCTCTTTTCTTTCTCAAAAGGAAGTTCAAAACACTAAGGAATTTATTGAGTGTTTTGAGGTTGGTTCAATGCCAAGGTTCAATCAAAAGACTTAACAGCGGGTTTCAAAGAACTAGAATAAACCATTGAACCATTGAACCCTGCCTCGCAAAGGTTCAAAGGTTCAAAGAGTTCAAAGTTTGAGCAGAAGCTTCTAGTGAATGAATGAAGCAAAAGATTATAGAAAATGGTTCAACTGGAGAAGAAGACTAAGTGAATGCAGCTCTTTTTAAGAAATATTGAACCACCGAACCACCAAACCATTGAACCAATGCACTCTGAGAGGTTCAAATTTCAAGGTTCAAAGTGGTTCAAGTGACCAATGATGTCCCCATAGATGTCAACTTTAGGGTGATGGAATAACTATTAATTTTCAAAAGACCTAAGAATAAACTCAGTAACCAGCCAAGAAAGAAGTCAAAGGAGCCAAGAGAAAGTGAGAAGATAGCCTCGAGAGCTCAGATCGCTAGGAAGAGTCAAAATGTTGCAAGGAAAGAGGGAAAATTACATAGAATCCAAAAATATATGTAGAAGAGTTATTCTAATAGGTGGAACACTCCACCAAGTGAACATCAGAGAGCAAAAACATTCAAAGGCATAGCCTATTTTTATTCATCAAAGTAAAGGCGAATGGATAGCCGTGTAAGCATCATAAAGAGGACTAGGCAACCCATGCTTTAGAGGAGACATTTGAGATGATTAGAATGCCAAAGTCTAGGCTGGTAATCATCGCCAGCATGGCCCCTTCACAAAATATCTAATGCATTGAATACAGCATGAGCCATTTCATCAAAACAAGCGTCAAAGTCTTTCTTTGGAGGCTATATATTGTAATCTCTTAGTTTGTAGAAGGGGGATCTCTTTGTTATTAGAAGTGAAACTTTGCCCAAATTAAAAGGCATTCTTGAGACTTTGAGCTCAGACTATTAATCATATTTTATCAAGTGAATGAGAAAGCAAGTGACCTTTTAGACTTTGTGTTGAAATAGCTTGCATTATCTAGGGAATTGTTCTTATGTCTTTTTCATATATATAGTCTTGTCCATTTAATCAAATAAGCAAAATGAGTAGAAATAGTTTGAAATATGTCCTGAAGTCGACTGTGGGAGACTTTTTACTATCATAATTATTTTCAGTCTGTGTTTTGTGTAAAGGATATTGGAGAGACTTTGAGCTCTCCTTATCCTTCATAATTTTTTACTCTACTGTAGTTAAAGTGGAGACTTTGTACTACACTTCATTCTACTGTGTTACTTCATCCTAAATCAATGAGAGAAGCAACGAAAGACTTTGTAATTTTGTGGGTTTCTTGTGGTTACAGTTACTACTCAAAAAGTCTTCCTCTAGTCTTTTGAACATCATTTCTAAAAGAAGAGAAATGCCTTCAGCCATTACCTAGGAATTCTCCTTTTCTTTGTGAACATCATCTCTAAAAAAATAGAGATAGATGGTTTTATTTCACCCTTGAGTCTATTTTTAGCTTATATATACTATAGTTTATATGGAACCTCCCCTTGATGAGAGGAGAGATTTATCTCATTATGTTGTGGTAAAGCTACACATTTTTTTGATTAAATCTCCTTATGCTAAGGTTGATATACCTATTTTGCTATCAGTTAGCTGGTGACAAAATATTCACTCAACAATTTTTGGCGACTCCGCTGAGGAAGAACAAATAGTTTAAAGACTCAAGCTTCAAATTGAAGCAGTTATATTTCTTTTCCATTTCCATTTTACACTCTAGAAGATCCATCGTACACATGAAGCTAGATATCTCAAGGTATTGTTGACCCTATATTTGAGTTGGTGTAGCTAAGTAATTTTGATATTTTTCCTCCACCATCTTGCCTTTAGCAAACCAGGGGTTTTCCTCCTATAAATGCCAGGTCTCTAATACCAGACAAAGATTTTATTTCCTCTGTTAGTAGAGCTTTATCTATACATACCCCACAAATATTTATTATCCCTCCTTTCAACAACCATATCATGATAGCTCAAGGCCCTTGGGGTAATACTTTTGGTCCTCTGAATCTAACCCCACCTCTACCTAAGCTACCTCATAGTTCAAGGAAGAATTTTCCCAAGTTATATGGTGATGGGAGAGTTCATCTTGATGAACATATTGTAGCCTTCTGCATAGCCTGTATTGTGATAGGCATGGAATATGAAGACATTGTAGTCAGACTATTTGTATAAACATTGCAAGGACCTGCTACAGACTAGTTTTATCATCTGCAAGCACAAATAATGACTGACTAAAACACTCTCAAAGCCAAGTTTGAAGATAGATTCAAACCTATATAAGATGCACATGCCCTATTGGCTCAGCTTACGTAAATTAATAAGGAACCTCATGAGCCTATGCGAGACTTCATTGCTAAATTTGACAAGCTAAGGAACAAGATTCCTACAATTACTCAGCCAACACCTAAAAATCTCAAATGCATCTTCATAAATTCTTAGTTTCTTGAAGTGAGTTTCCTATTCAGGTGAGTTGGCCACATATACCTTGCTACAGCTCAAGATTTGGGTACTGAGGTTGAAGATGTTCTTATCTTGGCAAGAAAGATAAGAAAATTTCAAATGCTTCTTCATAAATTCTTAGTTTCCTATTGAGGTGGGTTGGCCACATAGACCTTGCTACAACTCAATATTTGGATACTGAGGTTGATTATGTTCTTATCTTGGCAAGAAAGATAAGAAGAGATCCTAACAAAAATAAATCTTCTTCATCTTCTGAAAATTTCTCTACAGGCACCACTGATCCTATGGTGCAAAAGCTAGCAAATGAATTTCTAGCTCTGAAAAAGAAAATGGCACAAGGGATGTATGCCCCTCCTTACCAAGATATACCAAGGAGGACGTTTCCCAACCAATCATATCAAGGCAATGATACCAAAAATTAAGGGCAACCAAATCTCATTCCTCTCCCACTAGGGAAGCTTGCCATTGAAGCATCACCAACTAACTCAGCAGTTGGTTATCATGAAGCTGAACATGATTCCTCTTTCTAACCTAAGTTTGATCAAGAAGATGACGCTAATCTCTTCATAGAAGGAGAAAAATAATTAGCTGGTGACTCCAACATCGATTTCCTAAATTATCAGAATGAAGTTAGTAGTAAGGGAGAAATGTTTGATGGATCATATGTTGTATTTACCAGGTCCCAAAACTAGTCAACTTAACAAGTTGATAAAGGAAAAATAGGGAAATAATCTTGACTAGCAATGCCAATTTCTAAATGAGGGACTTATTTTCCTTTCCAATGAAAGGACCTGGTGATCACTAAAAAAGTAAGTACCTCAAATATTTCTATTCCTTCTGCTTCAAATTCTTAGACCAGTACCACACCCTAGAAAGCACAGAATGATGGACTTCCTTTCTCTATTCCTAGTTCTTTCCAATAATTTGACATAATTGACCATACTAGGAAGACCAAAATCCAAATGACTGAGTTCAAATTTTTACAAGCCAACCCTAAGGAGTTGGATAGGTTGGTCAAGTGTGTAAAGAATAAAACCATCCCTGTAGGACAAGATGTTTCAATGGTAGCTCCTGATCCCACAAAGAACACATCCACTCAAAATAATCTTGTCATCACTCCTAGGAAGATAGAACCTTTCTACATCTACCTATTGATAAATGGTCATCAGCTGAACAATTACATTATTGATTTTGGTGCCTCTGATAATGTGATGCCCGCCAAGGTGGTAGACTCTCTCTATCTCACTCTGACTAAAAAATTTGGGAGATGTTTCTCCATGGAAAACAAATAAGTGCCACTATTGGGTTAGATCAAAGATGCCCAATTTGCATTTGTGGCCTTCTCAAAAAAAAGGATTAAAATGACAGTCTTGGTGGCTGACATTCCAGCGTCCTATGGCATTCTACTGGGATGAAATTTCTACAAAGACATTGGTGGTAATTTGAGCATGGACCTATCTAAGGTGAGGATACCTGTCAAAGACATCATGCAAAGGCTACTTCCTGAGAAGGAGTCAAAATACATTGTCACCCAAACATCAGCTCTTAAAGCTCAAATTCTGTTTGAATCTTCAAAAATAGGTAATTACTTCCTATCCATAGAGGATTTTCCTATGTCATCAAATGAAATTCCTATAAGTGACAATCCAAAAAATTCAAATAAGATATCAAAAAAATTGGTAGGATGCAGTACAGATGAAAAAGGATCTTCCCTCCCTAGTGAATAAAAATTTGAAAGAAGATCAGATTTTAATGATGTCTGGATTTTAGAATTTGATGGTAACAATTCTTCTACTAGTTCTAGGGATGGAATTGTTTTGATATATCTGCAAGGAGATATTTTTCCCTAATCATACAAGTTGCAATTCAATAACACTAACAACACCACCGAGTATGAATCTTTGTTGCTTGGATTAAAGGCTGCTCAAGCTAAAGGTGTCAAACTTCTTCACGCCTGGGGAGATGCTGAGCTGGTGATTTGTCAAGTGAAGAACCTATATCAAACCAAGAATGAGAGATTGTGACATTATTGTAATTTGGTGTGGGATTGCATTGAAATATTTGATGCTTTTAGTATTTCTACCATGCCTAGAGAATTCAATAGTCAAGTAGATTCATTGGCTGTCTGTGCAACTCTCATGGTCCCTCACCAAGATTTTAAAGGTAACAAGTACACTATTGAGTTGGTCTTTTGACCAAGTGTACCTGATAATGTTGAACATTGGTAAGTATTTAATGGTAATAACTAAACCATTAATTTTTTGGAACAGATGGACAACTTTGAGAAGCTTCATTTTGAAGGCAGTGAATCTCTGCCACAAGAATCAACACCCAAAACAAATTTAAAAACTGATGAAGAGTTCCTTCAGCTCAAAGGGAATAAAATTCCCAAAGGGTTAGTTTATCTTGAGAAGATATTTGATAAGCATGATAGGTTTATCAAAAAGCAACAAATGGATCCAAAATCCTCTAAGGATTTTGATCAAATAAATTTGAGTACAAAAGATAATCCCAAAATGGTCAACATTAGGAATTGTTGCACTCCTGATGAAAAACTCAAATTTATCACTCTGCTTCACCATTACATTGATGTTTTGGCATACTATTATGATGATCTAAAATCACTCAGACTTGGAGAAATTAATCTCAAAATTCCTCTCAAGATTGGGTCATTGCCTCACAAGTAGAAACAAAGGTAGTACAACCCTAGGATATCAGGCACTATTCTTTTTGACATAAAAAAATGTTGAATGCAAGAATTATTTTCCTAATCCATCATTCCACTTGGATTGTAAACATAGTCCCTATGAGAAAAAAGAATGGAGAAATTCACCTGTGTGTTGATTTCAAAAATCTGAATCAGTCATCTTTAAAAGACAACTATCCCCTGCCCATGATGGATTAACTGTTGCAAACAGTCACTAGCACAGAGATGTTATCAATGTTAGATGGTTTTTTGGGATATAATCAAGTGGAATTTGGTGAAACAGACCAACATAAGACTACTTTTAATACACCTTGGGGCAATTTTTCATATCATAGAATGCCTTTTGGCTTCATCAATGTTGGCGCCACCTTCTAGAGAGCGATGGATCTTGACTTTAAAAATGAAATGGGGAAGTTCATTTTGGTATATCTTGATGACTTGACTATCTTTTCCAAACATCGTCCTGATCATGTGCATCATCTACAACAAGTGCTTGAATGATGTCGATAAAATGGCATTTCCCTCAATCCTAAGAATTTATTTTTTGGGGTTATTGAAGGGAAACTTCTCAATCACACTATGTCCTGAGAAGGCATAAAGATTGACCAAGAAAGAGTCAAATCCATTCAAGAGCTTGATCTTCCTACCAATAAGACTGTAGTCCATTCTTTCTTTGGAAAAGTGAACTTTCTATGAAGGTTCATTCTTGAATTTACAGAGAAGACTTGCCACATTATCAACATGATGAGAGGTAAAGCTACTTTCAGCTAGATTGAAGAAGGCAAATCATCATTTCAAGATATCAAGGAAGCTATTACCCATGCCTCAATCCTAGTTTGTCCTGATTACACCAAAAACTTCATGATATATAGCCATGATTTTGAACACACACTTTCAACCATTTTGGTTCAGTAAAACAAAGAAGGTGTGGAGTCCCCCATATCTTTCATGAGTTGTCCTCTCAAAGCTCTTGAGCTAAAATATTCAAACATGGAGAAGCATGCTTATGTTGTGGTAAAGGTAGTAAAGCACTTCCATTTACACATCTTAAACTCACACACTATTGCTCTGGTTCTTGATACAACAATAAAGTCCATTCTAACTCAATAGGAGTTTAGAACTAAAAGTGGCAATTGGATTGCTAAAATCTAGGAGTTTGATCTTGTCATCAAACCTATGAAGCTTGTGCAGGGAAGGTGTTTCTGCCAATTAAATGCTAATAACATACTAGAAGAAGTAGGGCATGAAGAAATAAAAGTTGAAGACATGCCCATAGTTCTCTTTATCACCACTAAGAATGAGTGGTATTCTGATATTGCTCATTATCTTACCTATGGTGAGTTTCCTACTCACCTATCTCGTAAAGAAAAAAGGACTGTTAAGTTGAAAGCTACCAACTTTGCCTTGTGGGACAATAGTTTGTACAATAGGAACCTTGATGGGGTATTCCTTCACTACATGGATAAAGTGCAGTAGAACAAACTTTTAGAGTCTTTCCACAATTTGGCTTGTGGAGGACATTTTTCTACACCTGTGACTGCCCATAAGATTTTATGAGTCAGGTACTATTAGCCTACTCTATTTTGAGTTTCATATGCTTGGGTGCATAGATGCGAGCTGTGTCAATAGTTTGTTGGCAAACCCAAATTGGCTGCATTACCTCTCAAGCCTGTGGTGATAGAAGAGCCATTTCAATAATAGGGAATTGATTTCATTAGCGCTATAAGTCTACCCTCTAGTGTTGGACATGACTATGTTCTCATAGCCATAGACTACTTTACTAAGTGGGTGGAAGCCATTCCAATCAAGCATGCTACTTCAAAAGTGGTATGCAATTTTCTCAAGAAAAACATCATTTCCAAGTTTGGAGTCTCAACCAAGATTTTAATAGATAATGCAGCCTATTTCTCTTCTCATGAAGTTACCCAGTTCTGCTACTATTATGGGATTATTCTCTCCCACTCTTTTGACTATTATCTGGAAGGAAATGGTCAAGCAAAATCAAGCAACAAGAACCTGGTGACCATTATCAAGAAGTTGATAGATGACAATCAGAGAGCCTGGCATAAAGCATTACTTGATGCTTTATGGGTAGACAAAATTACACCCAAGAGGGCAATAGGTATGTCCCCATTCCAACTTCTGTATGGTCTCAATACAGATATACCAATCACCCTAGAATTACTAGCATTGAAGTTGGCAAAGGCAATAGAAGATTCAACTTTTGAAAGTCACATCGACAAGAGGATCATGTGCTTGACTGAGCTTAATGAGCAATGAACTATGGTGGTGGATCGTATTGTTACACATCAAATTCTGGTAAAGAAACTCTTTGACCAAAAAGCAAGGGTTCATGATTTTTAGATTGGAGATCAAGTCTTGTTGTGGGACAAGAGGAGATAACTAAAAGGAATGCATGGAAAACTAGATTCCTTATGGAGAGGCCTATTTTACATTCATCATTTAAATGGTGAAAATATTTTCTTGCTGAAATATCAAGATGGAACCTCATTTGCTTTGCCTCACAGTGGGCAGCATCTGAAGCACTTCAATCCTTGAAGTATCATATAAGTCCAATTATACATATGTATAGTCTTTCTTTGTTTAGTGATGTTCAATTATTTTTGGCACCTTTCTTTTTGGGTAAGCATGAATCCATATCCCAATTGCATAGATGAAGGCACTGAGATTCTAGATTCTACTCCCTTTGATCATTTTTATAATCGATGGAAGTTCCCAATTGGAGCTAACTGTTGCTCCCAAAATCTGTCACTTGCTTTTGTGGACAACATGTCGACCATTTTGGTTTTGTAGACCAAAATTCTCTCTTTTCTTTCTCAAAAATGTTCTAAGCAGTTAAGTTTTTTAAACACTCAAGCCTTTTTAGCTAAAAAAATCACAGGTTCAATAGGCAGGCTTTCTCAAAAGGAAGTTCAAAACACTAAGGAATTTCTTGAGTGTTTTGAGGTTGGGTCAATGCTAAGGTTCAATCAGAAGACTTAACAATAGGTTTCAAAGAATTAGAATGAACCATTGAACCATTAAACCATTGAACCCTGCCTCACAAAAGTTTAAAGAGTTTAAAGGTTCAAAGAGTTAAAAGTTTGAGTGGAAGCTTCTAGAGAATGGATGAAGTGAAAGATTCCAAAAAATGGTTTAACTAAAGAAGAAGACTAATTAAACAAAACTCTTTGCAAGAAATATTGAACTACCAAACCACCAAATTGCCAAACTATTGAACCATTGAACTAGTGCACTCTGAGAGGTTCCAAGTGGTTCAAGTGACCAATGACGTCCCCATAGACATCAACTTTAGGTTGATAGAATAATCATTGATTTTTAGAAGACCTAAGAATAAACTCAGCAACTAGCTAAGAAAGGAGCCAAAGGAGCCAACAGAAAATGAGAAGATAGCTCCAAGAGCTTAGATCACCAGGAAGAGACAAAATGTGGTAAGGAAAGAGGGAAAATTACATAGAATGCAAAAATATCTTTAGAAGAGTTATTCCAGTAGTTGGAACAGTCCACTAAGTGGACATCAGAGAGCACAAACATTCAAATGTGTGGCCTATTTTTATTCATCAAAGTAAAGGTGAATGGATAGCCACGTAAGCATCATAAAGAGGACCAGGCAACCCATGCTTTGGAGGAGATATTTGAGATGATTAGAATGCCAAAGTCCAGGCTGGTAATCTATTCCAGCATGGCCCTTTCACATAATCTCTAATGCAATGAATACAACATGGGCCATTTCATGAAAACAAGTGCTAAAGTCTTTCTTTGGAGGCTATATATTGTAATCTCTTAGTTTGTAGAAGGGGGATATCTCTGTTATTAGAAGTGAAATTCTACCTGAATTGAAAGGCATTCTTGAGACTTTGAGCTCAGACTATTAACCATATTTTATCAAGTGAATGAGAAAGTAAGTGACCTTTCAGACTTTGTGTTGAAATAGCTTGTGTTATCTAGGGAATCATTCTTATGTCTTTTTCCTATATACAGTCTTGTCAATTTAATCAAATAAGTAGAACAAGTGGAAATAATCTGGAAGATGTCCTGAAGTTGACTATGGGAGACTTTGTACTGCCATAATTGTCTTCAGTCTATGTTTTTTGTAAAGGATATTGGAGATACTTTGAGTTCTCTTTATCCTTCATAATCTTTTACTCTATTGTAGTTGAAGTGGAGACTTTGTGCTACACTTCATTCTACTTTGTTACTTCATCTCGAATCAGTGAGAGAAGTAACAAAAGACTTTGTGCTTTTGTGGGTTTCTTGTGGTTACAGTTACTACCCAGGAAGTCTTCCTCTAGTCTTCTGAACATCATTTCTGAAAGAAGAGAAATGCCTTTAGCCATTACCCAGGAATTCTCCTTTTCCTTGTGAACATCATCTCTTAAAAAAGAGAGATGGATGGTGTTATTTCACCCCTGAATCTATTTTTAGCTTTTATATATATATATATATATATATATATATATATACACACACATATACATATACATATATATATTTTATAGTTTATAGGGAACCTCCCCTTGATGAGAGGAGAGATTTATCTCATTATGCTATGGTAAACCTACACATTTTTCTAATTAAATCTCCTTATGTTGAGGTTGATATACCTATTTTTTGTCAATTAGCTGGTGACAAAATATTCACCCAACACATATCACTTTGATTATTACAAATTATTACAAAAAATTCAATAAATCTTCAATTTGTTTTCATACTTTAACAATGTCCTAATACACTAGTTTTGATGAAATTGATAAAAGGAAACTTCAAGAACTCTTAACTAGACACCCAAACATCCAAAAAGATATGCTTAAAATATTTTTAAAAAAGTGAACAATGGTTAATCTTATCAAACCACATAGCAACTAGTTACATATGACACTACAGAGGCAATTATGTCTCAAAAACCCCTTATAGCTGCCCAACCTTCCTATGAGGCACCACCAGTTACAACTAGTAAATTTTTGTCTCTTGATGTGGAAACCCTTATGTAAGAGATAAAATCTCTTCAATCTAAGGTGTTTCATATTGATCAAGGTTCCTCTAGACCTACATAGGCCTTGGATTTTATTTCTCTACTTCATACACTATTGGCACATCATATTGCATATAAACCCTTGCCATAAGGTTTTATTCAACCCAAGCTCACTTTATATGATGGCAAGGGTGATCCAAAGACATATTTGAGTGCTTTTCATGTAGCATTATTGGACTATGTGCCAAATGACTAGATACTAACCAAGTTATTTCCATGGAGTCTAAATTATTATGCTTTACAATGGTTCTATAGTCTACTAAATCTATCAGTCAATGTATTTAATCCTTTAGCTGACATGTTCTTAGATCATTTCAACATTAAAATTAGTGATAAAGTTTTCTATGCCCAAATTGCACAATAGACACAAAGGTCAAATGAGCATCTCACATATTATGTTATTCAATACAATACTTCTTGGATAATATGACTAACCCCATGGTCGATCAAGAGTTACAAGATGTCTTCAAAGAGAGTCTTCTACCACATTTGCATGAATCAATAATGTTCAAAAGTGTTTCTTCCTTCACTGAGTTATGTCATGCATTAAGGGAAAGGGAAGTTAAACTAATTTTAATGGGTAAACTCAAGTACACAAGTATATCAAAAACAACAAAAAAGAGTAACAATAATGTCCCATAAAAAGTAAAGGTCAATGATAAAAATATTTAAAATCAACCTATAGTTAATGGAACTTTAGAGCCCCCTCAATGAGTGGTTTTATCAATACCTTCTTGATTAACTTTTACCAATCTACCAGTATCTCTAGCCATAGTGTTATAGTATTTATTGGAATGTAATATCATATCTCTCCCTTTTATTCCATAAATTGATCCAACAAAGCCTCTTCCATGGGGAAATGATCTAAATGCATTTTGATATTTGAATAGGGCACCAGGCCATAAAACAAATAGATGTATTAGTTAGAAACACAAGATACATGACTTGGTAGATGGCAACGTTATTAATCTTAGAACTTTAGTTAAGCCTCCTTATGTAAAACAAACATAGGATAAATCTTTGAAAATATTTTTAGATCCTTTCCCACAACACTCTAAATAAGAAATAGGGGATACATCAAGTGTTCACCATACATATCATGCACATCCTCCACTAGATACATATCAAACATATTCAATTGAGTCATATCTTTTAAGTAACATGATTGGTGTGTACAATTCCATAGTTCCAACTGGACCTTCAATCTCCTTCTCAGATTAGGAGATAGTTTAGGATGATTTGGATTATCATGCACTCTTTATCATATCTTACATTCATAATCATCCTATTCATAGTGTTTTCATAGATAATGGATTTAGTATGAACATGTGCACTATGCCATTATTGCAACATTTGGGATATTCAAAGTAAGATATTACCCTAAAAGACATAGTTATCAAAAGATTTAGTGGGCACATATAGAGTCCATTGGGTGAGATTGTACTCCCTCTACATGTTGGTCCAACACATGTGGCCACATAATTTACTATTGTTCCTAGTGCAAGAGTTTTTGATATGTTACTTGGTCAACCATAGATTTAAAAAATTTGAGAATTAACTTCTATAATTCACAAATGCTTTAAATTCATTCATGCTAATTAGGTTGTTACAGTTGGTAGAGTTCCATATGAGTTACCACTCCCCACTTCAGAGCCATTTACTATTTTGCAGTCACTAGTTTTAGTTCCACCACTAGTTTTAGTTTCTCCACCAATTTTATTTCTTCCTCTAGTTCAAATTCAAACATAGCAGAGGCCTCCATCACCAATATAGAGAGTTCATACACTTCCACAAAGGTCTCTTTTAGAGAAACCATAGTTTCATAATTCTACATAGCTTCTAGCTATAATGTTCACATCTAGGGTAGTATCATTAAGGTCTCACACCTCTACACATAGAAAACACTTTTAGAGAGATTATATTACTGGCATATGGGTCCCTAAGAGCTCTATAGTGGTATCCACTTCTTATATTTACAAAGGGATCCCCATAGTCGATTTCCACTATAAATATTTTAGAGTATTTACAACATATATAGCTTTCAAAGCCATAGTCTCAACCCTTCCATCATGAATCATGATCATGCACAATACCTATCCTTGATATATGACACCATGTTAGGGAGTCTCCCATGAGACTCATCGATTAGTATCATATCTCCTCAACCTTACTTGTAGATAGTTTCTCAATATTTCTTGTACATAATTTATTTATGGCTGATTATACATAGCTTATATCAAACTATAAAAACATTCAAATATATCAAGATAAAAAACATTAAAATATATCAAAAATCCAAAAACATTAAAATAACTCAAAATACATAAAACATTTCAATTATATGCATCATCCATGCTTTACATTTCTACTACCATGCTAGACTTACATTCTACTATTATATGTTATTATTTGTCAACTTCTCTACATTACCATGCTTCACTTGATATTCTTTGAGTGTGTGTAGTGACTTCCAAATCCTTTATTGATTTACTCTACCCATTGAGGGTCATCCTACTTCATAAATTTGAGACACATATCAATATATATATATCCACTGGGGGTACCTTATACATGACTACACCATCTAGGCTACACAATTCCTACACCACACACTCTAGTTATCATGTTGATGTAGTATCGATATATCTAATCTATCCCTAGGCTTACCATAGACCTATTTTAGAGCCTTAGAATTATATTTACATCCATTCAATAGACATTGATCACTTATAACTAGTCAAGACATAGTCCTTGAATTGTAACCTCTAACTCCATTCCAATTTTCCTAATTTTTTTCCAAATAGACATTAGCATCACATTTGGGACACTACAGCCATATGGCATTAGTGTCCCCAACTAGCTGATACTATCCTTAACCCTAACTCTTCCCAATAGATACTTTTTCAAACATGTGCCCCTTCTAATATTAGCCTAAGCTTATTTTCTTGTCTGCATAAGCATCATAACCCTATATATATATAATTGTAATCCACCTCCATTAACCAGATGGCAAGTAGATTAAAAAACTATTCAAATCAAAGATAAAATTGTGAAAATCAAGGTACATTATCCCTATTCTGACCTACTTTCTACACACTAACATCTAAAACAACCCTAAGTCCAATTTTTTAGAATTCAAAGGCTCAAGCACATTCAAGACATCCAAGGCCACTTTAACTCTAGCATTCATGTACTCAAACATCAAGCACTAAGTGAGAGAAATATATCAAACTTGATCCCTCTTCAGAGTATTGGTATGTAGGAAACTCTTTACATAGTGTGATGTTGAGGTTGTCTAGTCCATCCTATTAACACAATAAAATCTTTCTTATATTATAATTGGATATTTCACATCAAATCAAACTTTATAGGTATAATATATAGTTACAAAATTTGGTCTTAGAAGGACAAAACACATAGACATAGGCACAAGCATTTCTAAAAATAGAAACAATACCACAAAGGGAACATTAGCATGACATCTTGGACATTGTACATAGATGTCACTACTATCCAAATTAGGCACTATTGTCTAATTAATATATGAATATCATAATCCTAGTTGTGACACTCAAAACTGCTCAGATCTCTAGTTTAATAACCCATATCATCCATGATAGTTAGTTTTTAAATAAGTCTATATTTCTCCCTATTTATTTTTATTATAATAAAGTCAATCAAGGTAAATTTTATTTACAAATAAATAGGTTAATTATTGTAATTTATTTAACTAATTTATATATCTCAATCCCTTAACCAAACATAGGAAATTACATATGTAAAACCCTAAAAGGTTAAATCATTTAGTAAACCCATATTAATTCGAACATTGCATAAAACCCAAGTTTGCATTTAATTCTTATTTTTGTGAAATAAATTCAGGGATGAATACTTCTAATTTTATTTAGACAAACTAGCTAAATAAAATCAATTTTTCATTGGGTTTTCAATTTATTTTACATCTAATTTAAATTATTGCAAAGAAACCCTATATTTCACAAACCCTAACCCTAGATGTTCTTAGGGTTTGTATCCTTTTTCCTCCTATTTTCATTAGCTACTATTAATTATTTAGAATTCACATATTATGTTTTAGTATCTATATTTCAATTTATTTTCTAGATGCCATCTAAAAAATCTATCTCTTCCATTAAGAAGTGCTAGACTAGGTGGTCATCATATAGATCATACTCATATACCAACTATCCAACCCCATAACAATGGAAAAGAACATATTAAAAATATATATATGAATCATTCACATCTTGATTATGTGAAATTTAATGAAAATGCATTTGAGGATGAGCAATATAACCAAAACAACATCAGGTCCATGTTGAGGATCGAGACATACTACCTCCACTTAATGACAATGATATAGTTTGAAATAAATATGAGGGATTATAGGGATTTATGGATAGAATTTAGTGAAAAACCCATGATCATGCACATATTTTATAGGTCATATTAGAAATCAAGAATAGAGATAATAATGGTTAATCTTTTACCCCTCCAATTAATGATGTTGTTACACCTTCAATGGGTCCCACTCAACCAATGCATATAACACAACCAAAACTTGTTATTTGACCATAAATGATAACTAATCCACTTTGGGCTAGTTATTATCCTCCAAATTTATAATCCTTTATGAAATAGATTATTTCTCTATAATATAATGTTTTACATATTGATCAAGGAGAAGCTAATCCTTCTCATGCCTTGGATTCTAGCATTCTATTGTATACACCATTGGGACATCACATTCTATAAATTCCTTAGCCATATAATTTTATAGCACAAAATTTCACATTATATGATGGCAAGGGTGACCCAAAGCATAACCTTCAAGCCTTTTATGCACCATGTTTGAACTATTTGTCCAATGATTGGCTTCTTACAAAGCTATTTAGATGTAGTCTTAAGGATTATGCTTTACAGTGGTTCTATGATTTTCCTAACCAATTTGTCATGGAATTTAATCCTTTATTAGATATTTTATTAAAACACTTCTCTATCAACATAAGTGATAAATTATCATATACACAAGTTGCATAACTCAATCAAAAGTCAAATGAACCCATAGCTGATCTTATCTTACAATACAAGACAATCTTATCAAAATTGAGTAACCCCATGGCAAATAGAGAGATTCAAAATATATTAAAATAGATTATATGACAAAAAATTCATGAATTAATCTTATTCAATAATCTTCCCACATCTACAGACATGTGCCACATAGTTAAAGAAAGAGAGGTTAATCCCTTAGCAATGGGAAAATTCAAATATACAAATAGATAAAATTCAACTAATAAGGGTTGAATAAAACCTCCATATAAGGTCATAACCATAGCTAAAAAATTAGATCAAAATACAATATTTAGTTTAGATTTAGATCCTTCTCTCAGATTGGCTTTATCATCTCCTCAACATAGTTTTTACTAATTTACTAGATTCATCAGCATGAGTTCTACAATAACTACTAAAATGCAATGTCCTATCTCCCTTCCCATTAAAGAGGTTGATATGACATGACCTATTATAAATATTTCTAATTCAAATTCATTTTTTAGGTATCATAGGGCATCAGGCCACACCAAAAATAGATGCATTATCCTGAAGCATAAGATATAGGACCTTATTGAGGTGAACATTATTTATGTAGTCACACCCACCAAGGCACCAAAACAAAAAATAGAGGAAAAGACACTTAAGATATTTTAAGATCCTTTTCCTAATCATATAACTAATGAGGTAAGAGGCACATTAATTGTTCATTATACATACCAGGCTCATCCATTGCTAGCTTCATATCACATAGTTACATAGGAGACACATTTCCTATATAATATTATTGGCATGTATCATAATACAATGCCATCTAGGCCACTTATCACATTTTTAGAGTAGGATATTATGTATGATGACATATATTTACATGTGCTCTTTATATGGGCACATACAAACCACCATCCTATTCATAGTGTCATGGTTGACAATGGGTCAAACATAAGCACATGGACCATGACACTCTTATAGCTCTTAGGCTACATTGAGTGAAATATATTCCTTATAGATATAATTATTAGTGGTTTTAGTATCCATGTTGTTGGTTGAATATTTTGTCGATCAGCATAATGATAAAAAAAATAGGTCTGATCAGCCAAAGTAGGAAGATTGGTTGTCCAAATGTGTAGGTTCACCACATCAAAAGGGGACTAATCTCTCCTCTCATCAAGGGTAGGTTCCCTATAGATATGCTATATGTATAAATAAATATAAAATAATGCTCAAGCGTAGGATAAACCATCCATCTCTCTTTCTTCAGAGATGATGCATGCAAATCAAAGGAAAAATCTCAAGGGAAATGACAGAAAGCACTCCTATTCTTTCAAAAGTACTATCCAGCAAACCACGAGAAAACTCCTGGTAGTAATTGCAAAAAGTAACCAAGGACATAGTAACTAGAAAATTGAGATGTAGCACAAAGTCTCCACCTAAATTTCCCAAGAGTGAGTTATGAAGAACAATGAGGGCACAAAGTCATCCCAAGGTCCTTTATATAGAAACAAAAAGAAAACACATTAAAGGCAATTATGGGGGCACAAAGTCTCTCCACAATTGACTTTAGGACACCTTCTTGACTACTTTCACTAATTCTGCTTGTTGAATTAAAGGAACAGAAAATATATTAAGGAAAAAGACATAAGAACAGTTTCCCCAACAACAAATATATCACAGCACAAAGTCTGAAAAGTCACTTGCTTTCTTATTCCAATAACAAAATATGATCAACAATCTGAGCTCAAAGTCTCAGTAATGCCTTCCAATTTGGGCAGAGTTTAATTTCTGATTGTCAGAGAGAGATATTTTTTACACTAACAAGAGAGTCCCTTATACAGCCTTTACAAGATGGACTTGGGAATAGTAACACATCATGTTGCATTGAACTTTGTTAAGAAGACAGGCTGGAATTTAGGGGCATCTACCCATTTGCTTTTCTCAATGCAGAGAAACAAGTCACGCTATTGAAAGTTTGCATCTTTCAATGTCTACCTGGCGATCTGATCCTTCTTCATCGTTCCTCCTTTTTTGGTTAATTAAATCAGGTCTTTGATTCAATATGATGCTCTATTCCTTATTCACTTCTTATTGATATTGGCCTTAAAGCATTTGAATGCATTCAGGTCCATAGATTTAAAACTACAAGGATCAATGGATTTTTTATTGTCACAACTTTGATGTCCGTGGGCATGTCACTTTCCTTGACAATTCCTTCGATTTTGTCATTTGAGCTTTTTCGGAGGGGACCTGCTCTTCAGACCTTGAGAAATGATCTACTTTGGGTCTGAAAGAGCCCCCCGCAAGGGTATCTACCCTTCGGGCAGTCTTTAGATGGCCTTCAGGCTAAGTTCTTTGGCTCTTTTTTAAGGCTTTTCAAAATCAACCGCTATTTTATGAACCTTAAAATTGACGTTCGCACACCCGTCAATACATTTGAATTTCTAATGGCTAGTTCACCGTTCTTGACTTTGAAATCTTCGGGCACATCACCCCTTGGGCTTTCTTCAGCTTTCTTATTTTGCATCATCCCAAAGGGAAGGTGACCCTTTAGCTTTGGGAAGTGTCCTTTAATTTGGTAGCCGAGAGTCCCCCACAAGGGCACCTGCCCTTTGGGGTCCTTCGGCGGCCTTTTGTCTTTGGAATCCTTCAGAGCTTTCTAGCGGACATTTTTCCCATGGAATTTTTCCATAGACAAAAAGTCTGCAAACATTTTCACGTGGACAAAAAGTCTGCAAGAATTGTTTCGATTGCTTTATCTTTGGCCTTTGCAAATTCCTTCAGGCTTTCCTCCTGCAGCTTCTTTCCCAAATTCTTTCAAAAATTTTGTCTGAAGAAATTCCTTCAGATAAAAATTCCTAAGGAATTATGCCTTTGCCTTTTGACTGCCTTAAACAAAATTTTGAAAGAACTTACCTTTGTGGCTTCCTTGAAAATGACCCTTCTAAAGGGTGCTTTTGTCGACCAAGTACCCTCCACAAGGGCACTTATCCTTCAAGAGGCTCTCTTGAACTTTTGCATTGAACCACTCCTTTGAACCAACCATTGAACCAAGCTTTGAACCAAGCCAATGAACTCTTTGATTTGAACCAAAATCCATTGAACCATTTGATGAACTGATTGAGTGAACCAAATCATTAAACCAACTGAATTGAACCGTTTGATAAACTGACTGAGTGAACTGAAGCATTAAACCAATAGAATTGAAGCAACTTTGGTTCAATGGTTCATCAGTTCATTCTCTTTGATTTGGCTAAGTCCTTTTGATCCTCGTTGAACCAAATGCATTGAACCTATTGAAACTTGAACCCGAGTGGTTCAATGTTCAACGGTTCAATGGTTCAAGCCTCAAAAACTTGTTCTTTTGATTGATCCTGCTTGTAGAAGCCTTTGAACTTGACTGTAGAAGCCTTTGAACTTAGAAGTGGTTGAAATCTTGCTGCTAATGTTGAACCTTTGAACCTGTTGAGCTCGTTGAACCAAAATGGTTCAAGGTTCAATGGTTCAATCCTTGCTTAGAAGCTTGTCGATGAACTCTTTTGGTTAAACTGATCATTGAACCAACTTTGAGATCACATAAGTGTTGAAAGATTGCTTCTTTCCTGTAGATGCCATAGAAATCAACTAGTGAAGCCTGTTGAACTTGGCCTGCAAAGTCCGTATATTTTATTTTCCTACAGAGTATGTAGATTTCTCTTTTCTTGCAGAGTTCGTAGATTCAAGCCTGTAGAGTCTGTAGATTCAAGCTTGCAGAGTTCGTAGATTTGTGAGAAGCTTGAAAAATGAGGAATTTGAATGCCCAAGACAAATTTTGAAAAGGGAAGAGACAATGTTGGTCTGTAGGACCAAAATAGTTCAAATGTTGTCCCAAAAATGAGTGATATTTTTAGGGGACAATAGCTGGCTCCAATTGGGGAACTTCTATCAATTGTAAAAAAGAATTGAAGGGAGTAGAATCCAGAATCCCCAGTGCCTTGAAGTATGCCATTGGGCTATGGAGTCATGCTACCTAGAAATGGAAGGCATCAAAAAAGAAACAAAAAAATAAAGAATTAAAAACTATACAAATATACATATGTATAGATGCAATGATCTGATACTTCAAGAGTTGAAGTGTTTTAGATGTTGTTTCCTAAGAGGCAGTGAAAATAGTGCTCTATCCTGATAAACTAGCAAGAAGACATTTTGTCCCCAGAAATGGTGATGGGCGAATGGAAATTTCCACCAGAAAACCAATTTTCTGTGTCTTCCTCTTGGCTTTTTCTTCTTCTTGTCCCATGGCGGGATGTGGTCTTCAATTTGAAAGCCATAACTCCTTGCTTTCTTGGTGAAGGGTTCCTTTACCTAATTTTGATTTGTAGCAACATGGTCTATTACCATAATTGGTTGTTCTTCTAGTTCAGTCCAGCACATGATTGGATTGTCCACATCAAACTCCTGAAAAACTATCAGCTTGGCATCTCCTTTGATGTGGAGGATTTTGATCTCTTCATCTTAAACAATATTCAATCTGAGCAATAGAGATTTGCATCCAATAGTGTTGTTGGTGTTGCTGAATTGCAAATTTCATGAAGGAAGAATATCTACTTGAGGAGATATCAACACAGTCCTGACTTCATCATTGGTGGAACAATTATTCCCATTGGATTTCAAGATCCAAGCATCATCAGAAGATGATCTCCTATTAAATTTCTCTTCATTAGAGATGGAAGATCCTTCCTTATTTGTACTATGCCCTACCAATTCTCCTGCAGTCTTGTTTGGATCAATTCTTGGATTGTTAGCTATATGACTTTCATCTGTAGAAACATGAACATCTTCTGTGGTTAAGACATAATTACCCCTGCTTGAAGACTCAAATAGAATTTGTGCTGCAGGGGTCGACATTTGGGTGCCCATATATTTTGCCTCTTTTTTAGGGAGCAATCTCTTCATTACACCTTTGACAGGGATATTTGCTTCAAATAGGTCCATGTTTAGTTCTCCATCCATGTCCTTACAAAAATTTCATCCAAGCAAAATGCCATAGGATGCTGGTCAGCCACCAAGATAGTCATCTTGATTCTCTTGTCTGAAAAGGCTGCAAATGCAAATTGGGCATCTTTGATTTGCCCCAGTAGTGGTACTTGCTTGTTCTCCATGGAGAAACATCTCCCAAAGATTTTGGTCAGTGTGAGACGTAGAGACTCAACTACTTTAGCAGGCATGACATTTTTAGATGCCCCAAAATCAATGATGCAATTGTTGAGTTGATAACCATTTATCAATAAGGAAACATAAAAAGGTTTTATTTTCCTAAGGGAAGCTAGAGGAGTAATGACAAGATTATTTGGAATGGGCATGTTCTTTGGGGAAGCAGGAATTATATTATTAACCTCTTGTCTTGCAGGGATGGTTTGGTTCTTGACACATTGGACCAACCTATCCAATTGATCAGGATTGGACTACAAATATTCAAATTCAGACATTTAAATTTTGGTCTTCTTGACATGATCAATTATGTCAAATGGCTAAATTAGACTAGGAACAGAGGAAATAATTTCAACCTTTTGAGTTTTAGGAGGGATGGGAGGAGGGCTAGTTTGCAAAATTGAAGTAGAAGGTGAAGGTGAAATTGATGTACTTACCTTTTGGGTGATCACCGGATCCTTTGACTGAAAAGGTAGAGTGGCTCCACACTTAGCAATTGTAATTGTTGGTTGAGGTTGCTCCTCTGTCTTCTTTTTATCAACTTGCTAGACTGATTAGTTCTTAGACCTAGTAAACACTACATATGATCCATCAATAGCTTCTCCTTTGCTTCTGGGTTCATCCTGGTAATTTAGGAAACCAATGTGGGAGTTGTCAGTTGATTCTTCTTGATTTTATATAAGGATATCAACATCATTTTATTGATTCAATCCGGGCTAGAAAGAGAACTCTGATTCTGCTTCAAGATATCCCATTGTTGAATTGGTTGGAGGAGCTTCCAGGGCAAGTTTCCCTTGTGGGGGAAGAAGATGATTTTGTTTCCCTAGATTCTTGGTAGCATTGCCTTGATATGACTAATTTGGAAATGTCCTTGGCATATCTCTGTATGAAGGAGCAAAAGACATTCCTTGTGCTATTTGCTTTCTGAGAGCAAGTAACTCATTTGCTAATTTCTACACCATTGGATTTGTGGTGCTTGTAGATGCATATTCAAAAGATGATGAAGGTCTATTTATATTAGGATCTCTTCTTATCTTCCCTGCTAAGATGAGATCATCTTCTACCTTAGTGGCCAAATGTTGACCTACAACCAGATCTATTTGACTAGCACGTCTCAAAAGAAAACTTACTTCAGGTAACTAAGAATTAATGAAGAAGCATTTGAGAATGTCAGCTATAGGTCAAGAAATTATAAGAATTCTATTCCTCAGTTTGTCAAATTTGGCTATGAAGTCTCTCATTGGTTCATGAGGCTCTTTCTTCATCTATGTAAGTTGAGCCAGTAGTGCATGTGCATCTTCTGCAGGTTTGAATCTAGCTTCAAACTTATCTTTGAGGGTATTCTAATCAGTTACTGACCAAGCTTGTAGATGATAAAACTAATCTACAACAGCACCTTGTAATGTTTTTTTAAATAGCCTAATTGCTACATCTTCAAATTCTACTCCAATTACACCATAGGCTATGCTGAAGGCTACAATGTGTTCATCAGGATGAACTTTTCCATCACCATAGAATTTGGGGAAATTCTTCCTTAAACTGCATGGAAGCTCATGTAGAGGTGGATTAAGATTGAGAGGACCAAAATCATTACCCCAGGGGCCTTGAACTGCAATTATATGACTATGAAAAGGAGGAATAACAAATCTCATAGGGGTAATTATTGGCAAAGCTTTATCAACAACAGAAGTGGATACTTCATCTAGCAATGAAGATCTAACTTTAGTAGGAGTAAAGCTCTTGGTTCATTGGAGATGAGATGGTGAAAGAAATAGATCAAAATTACTTTGCTGTACCAACTCGAATACAGGGTCAATAATACCTTTAGCCCTTTGGCTTTGTGTACACCTTGAATCTTCCAGATTGTGAAACAAAAATGGAAAAGAATTGACCTTGCTTTAGTTTGAAGCTTGAGCCTTTAAATTACGCATTCTTTCCCAGTTAGTGTGGAGGTGAATGGTAAGGCTATAAATGGATAATGGGTTATATCCCCAGCGGGGTCGCCAAAAACTGTTGGTTGAATATTTTGTCGATCAACATACTGATAAAAAAATAGGTCTAATCAACTAAAGTAGGAAGATTGGTCGTCCAAATGTGTAGGTTCACCACATAAAAAGGGGACTAATCTCTCCTCTCATCAAGGGAAGGCTCCCTATAGATATGTTATATGTATATATAAATAGAAAATAATACTCAAGGGTAGGATAAACTATCCATCTCTCTTTTTTTAGAGACGATGCATGCAAATCAAAGGAAAAATCTCAAGGGAAATGACAGAAAGAAATTCTCTTTTTTCAAAAGTACTATTTAGCAAACCACAAGAAAACTCTTAGTAGTAATTGTAAAAAGTAACCAAGGACGTAGTAACCAACAAATTGAGATGTAACACAAAGTCTCCACCTGAATTTCCCAAGAGTGAGATACGAAAGAAATTGAGGGCACAAAGTCATCCCAAGGGCCTTTACATAGAAAAAAAAAGAAAACACACTAAAGGCAATTATGGGGGCACAAAGTCTCTCCACAGTTGACTTCAAGACACCTTTTTGACTACTTTCACTAATTCTGCTTGTTGAATTAAAGGAACAGAAAATATATTAAGGAAAAAGACATAAGAACATTTTCCCCAACAACAAAGATATCACAGCACAAAGTCTGAAAAGTTGCTTTATTATTCCAATAACAAAATATGATCAACAATCTAAGCTCAAAGTCTCAGTAATGCCTTCCAATTTGGGTAGAGTTTCATTTCTGATTGTCAAAGAGATATTTTTTACACTAACAAGAGAGTCCCTTATATAGCCTTTTCAAGACAGACTTGGGAATAGTAACACATCATGTTGTATTAAACTTTGTTAAGAAGATAGGCTAGAATTTAGGGGCATCAACCCATTTGATTTCCTCAATGCAGAGAAACAAGTCATGCTATTGAAAGTTTGCATCTTTCAATGTCCACCTAGTGATCTGATCCTTCTTCATCATTCCTCCTTTTCTAGTTAATTGAATCAAGTCCTTGATTCAATTTGATGCTCTATTCCTTAGTCACTTCATGCCAATCTTAGCCTTAAAGCCTTTGAATGCATTCAGGTCCATAGATTTTAAAACTACAAGGATCAACGGATTTTTTATTGTCACAACTTTGACATCCGCAGGCATGTCACTTTCCTCAACAATTCCTTCGATTTTTCATTTGATCTTTCCCAGAGGGGACCTACCCTTCAGGCCTTGAGAAATGATTTACTTTGGGTTGGGAAGAGCCCCCCACAAGGGTATCTGCCCTTTGGGTAGTCTTCGAATGGCCTTTGGGCTAAGTTCTTTGGATCTTCTTTAAGGCTTTTCAAAATCAATGACTATTTTACAAACCTTAAAATTGACATTCATGCACTTGTCAATACATTTGAATTTCCAATGGCTAGTTCGCCATTCTTGACTTTGACATCTTTGGGTGCGTCACCCCTTGGGCTTTCTTTGGCTTTCTTGTTTTGCATCCTCCCAAAGGGAAGGTGACCCTTCGGCTTTGGGAAGTGTCCTTTAATTTGGTAGCTGAGAGTCCCCCGCAAGGGCACTTACCATTCGGGGCCCTTCAGTGGCCTTTTGTCTTTGGAATCCTTCAGAGCTTTTCTGTGGACATTTTTCCCATGAACTTTTTTCGTGGACATTTTCCCACAGACAAAAAGTCTGCAAGAATTGTTTCGATTGCTTTGTCTTTGGCCTTTGGAAATTCCTTCGAGCTTTCCTCCCATAGCTTCTTTCCCGAATTCCTTCAGACTTTTTTTCTGAAGGAATTCCTTTGGACAAAAATTCCAAAGGAATTATGCCTTTGCCTTTCGAATGCCTTAAACAAAATTTTGAAAGAACTTACCTTTACGGCTTCCTTGAAAATGACCATTCCAAAGGGTGTTTTTGTCGACCAAGTGCCCTCTGCAAGGGCACTTGTCCTTTGGTAGGCTCTCTTAAACTTTTGCATTGAACCAACCATTGAACCAAGCTTTGAACCAACCATTGAACCAAGCTTTGAACCAAGCTGATGAACTTGTTGATTTGAACCAAAAGCCATTGAACTATTTGATGAACTGACTAAGTGAACTGAAGCATTGAACCAACTGAATTGAACCATTTGATGAACTGACTGAGTGAAACAAAGCATTAAACCAACTGAATTGAACCAACTTTGGTTCAATGGTTCATCAGTTCATTCTCTTTGATTTGGCTAAGTCCTTTTGATCCTCATTAAACCAAAGGCATTGAACCTGTTAAACCTTGAACCTGAGTGGTTCAATGGTTCAACGGTTCAATGGTTCAAGCCTTGAAAACTTGTTCTTTTGATTGAACCTGCTTGTAGAATCCTTTAAACCTGACTGTAGAAGCCTTTGGACCTGGAAGCGGTTGAACTCTTACTACTGATGTTGAACCTTTGAACTTGTTGAACCAAAATGGTTCAAGGTTCAATGATTCAATCCTTGCTTAGAAGATTGCCAATGAACTCTTTTGGTTGAACCTAATCATTGAACCAACTTTGACATCGCCTATGTGTTGAAAGCTTGCTTCTTTCCTACAAAGTCCATAGAAATTAACTAGTGAAGCCCGTTGAACTTGGCCTACAAAGTCCGTAGATTTTCTTTTCCTGCAGAGTTTGTAGATTTCTCTTTTCCTGTAGAGTCCATAGATTCAAGCCTGTAGAATTCATAGATTCAAGCCTGCAGAGTCCATAGATTTTTGAGAAGCTTGAAAAATGAGGAATTTGAATGCCCATGACAAATTTTGAAAAGGGAAGAGACAATTTTGGTCTATAGGACCAAAATAGTTCAAATGTTTTCCCAAAAATGAGTGATATTTTTAGGGGACAACACATGTTTATAGATCCATCAGGGAGATAATACTTCCATTATAGGTGGGATCAACACACATAACCACTTGATTTCTAGTAGTGCCTAATGTGGGTGTATTCAACATATTATTAGGTAGGCCATGGTTACAATATCTTAGAACCATCTCATCTATAATACATTGATGCCTCAAGTATATACATGATAACCAGGTGGTTAGGACTAAGGGTGTCCCATATGATTTTCCTCTTCCTATCCCACATATAGCTCCATCACATATTCCATTCACACTTCTAGTACTGACATAATTTATAGTTCTAATTTCACTACCAGATATTACATAGCTATCTATTTCAGTAGAGAGGATAACTCCTATGCATAAATCATAGTGTTTACCAGAGTCCTTAGAGTAGGATAGGTCTACTTCTACATTGGCTAAACACATGCATAATGTCACCCAGAGATCATTACTAGAGGTACCATTGCATCAAAGATATGTTATAGATTCTACAGGACCTCCCTCCATGCAGTTCACAATGAGATTAGTTATATTGGGATCTCAGGGTTCTCAACATAGGGAACTTGCATCGCCTATAACTTCTACATCTATTGTATGGGTCCCCAAGACCCCTATAGTTAATAGGGCATCATAGTCAGTGCCAAAACATCATAGCATCACTACTCAAGCAACTTTAGGTTTAGATTCTATAACACACCAGATCATGGGCTCATAACTACCCTTTCACACCCCTCGTACAATCATAATTCCACTTTTCAAAATAGTTCATGGTTATGGTGAGTCTCCCATGAGATTCATTGGTTAGTATGGTTTTTACCCTTATACATACTTCTTTCTCTCTCTCGTTCATTGTACATATTTTACTTTCATATGATTGTACATAGATTATACTCAAAAAACACAAAAATAATATAAGATATAAAAATATAAAAAGATTAAAATATTTTAAAAATCCAAAATTTTTACAAATTGTATGCATTCCTTTGTTTACATTTCTACTATTTTCCAAATATTGCATATTATTATCTATCCTAGTGTAGTTGGTTTTATCATACACATATTTTTTACTTGTTCTTATCAAGTGCTTGCAAATTCCATATTAGACTTTGGTCCATACAAAAATCTAGACCAGCTATAATTTACCAATTGGGAGCATTTGCATCGATTAAGTTTGATACCTTGATACATCTACCCACTCAGGGGCATATCCTACATAGTTTCTATAACCAAATTTTATCTTACATATTATACATTCCTACTACACATTGATTTATCTTGATATTGATCATTGATATTTTTTTCTTATATTTTTTCCCAACTATCACTAGTTAGCTTCAATATATATTCACCCTAGCATATACATACATTTTTATTACACAGTTATACATGTTTTCATTTCTAGTTCCTAAATTAGACTTGATTATGTTACTATGCTTCTTACATCTTTGAGGGCATTTGAATATGCCATTGTTCCTTGGATTTTACATCACTTCTCTATTTGTATGGCATAGACATGTGGCCATGTCCCTTGTGTGTGCTCTTCCATGCTTACATATGAAGACATTTGAACATGTCCTCTTTGTGTCTCTATGCCAAATTAATTGTTGGTTGCATATGTGGGCATTTGAACATGTCCTTATATGTTTTCATTCTTAGATTTAGTGACATGTGCCCATGTCCCTTGTATTGTGGCCTTTTGGCCTACTTATTGTGTGCCTCATGTGCTTGTATTTTTGATTCCTTGTATGCTTCTACACCATGACACTTGTATTTTATTGTTCCACACACACACACACACACACACACACACAATTTTTCAATTCTATGAGGGGCCTCATGCATCTACCTATCCTACTTGGGAACCTTGATGGACATCATGCCCCATCCCTCTAGGTAGTTATTCATATTTTACTATTGTTATAAATTGATTACATATATCTTAACACCCTTGTCTAATTTTATATTACAACATACATCTTACATTTCCTACTATTACTCAAATACATTTACATTCTGATGTTATGTTTGTAAATTATATTGGAATATCATGCTCTAGCTAAAACTTTTTGTAGAGATATTTATTTAAAGGGAAGTTCTTCTATAGATTTCATAACTACCCTATGAACATGGGGAATTTACTAGGATTTTTATAGAGATAAGTCTCCTATGTTTCTTTTCATAGATAGATTTCAGTACATAGGCTCAATTACATACAATAGACTCAAGGCAGACAGAATAAAATAGAGGTTTGATAGTTTAAACCACACAAAGACAAGACTAGGTAGACAATAGAACCCATATTAGAACACTAGCACCACAATGCACTAGTATCCACTATAGGGTGCTACTGTCTAGTAGCCCCATCTTTAGGATATTCTAGTTCATTCAAATCAATACACTAGGTACAATACAAATTTGCACAAACATAGTCACATGTTTGGTAGTTATGTTCAAATTTAGATCTTGGATTCAGTCATTTCAATCCATATTATTACTAGTTATTCATATTTGATGAAATCATGTGTGGCATGATCAGTCATACATTTAGATTAGTGCATATATTCAAATATTACATACTTGATTAATATTCATTATGCTAAGACACTAGATTAGGGGAATGTGCGTAGCACATAGTTTCCCTATATGTAACTTCAAATAGGTTGATCACATGGAGTGACAAACTCCATATAATTATCTACAATATATACACTTAATATCACATTCTAGGTTATCACCAAACTCATGCCTTACTCCACATATAGTGGTTGGCATTCTTGAGTGGTCTAGAGTTGCTCAATATACCTGAGTGGCCGTAGAGATGAATAGACATTTAGATTACTGAGTTAGATAATTTCATCACTTTGTGAAATAAAATTACAAATGTATCTACTTCAAAAAGGGGGAAATGATGGAGTCATTGCCTACTTGAGTTCTTGATCCACTTAGCTAAGAGGGTTTGACTCACATACAATCTTATCCAAGCTATTCATAAAGGTTAAGATCCACCAAGTAGGGGTGAGCAATGATGGAGTCAAATCTAGATTTACTTTTTGATCCATCCATATGAGGATTGAGCAATGATCAACTCAGTTCGAGTTATCCAATGATATGACCACTATGTACATTCACACAAATTATCAGCAAGTTCATGCACTAATTTGCATACCCATTGAGGTGTATTCATTCTTTGCCTCTCTCTTTACTCAGTTATTTCATTTTATCATAGTATTTTGATTTTGATTATCTCATTATTAAGGACTATTTTTTTTATGTTTCATTGCAAGACATTGCTTTGGATCATGTTTCACATACACAAACCTAGATTCACAAATTCAGACTCAGCTACATGAGCTTCACTTCCAAGGTAAGTCCAGGTATGCATCTTTTTCATTTATACTAGTCATTCCACTTTGTTTTATTAATAACATAAATGGTGGGTGGGTGAATGTAATCACTTAAAAGTGATAATTGGATGCTAAGAGTGTCATTTGAGTTACCCTATCCCTAGTCTTATCATAGATCTATTCTATATATTTAGACTTGCATTTTTGTCCATTCAATATAACTTGCTCACTTACATCCATTCAAGACACAGTCCCTAAACTTTTACCTCTAAATCAAATCCAACTTTCCCAGAATTCTTCCAAATAGACATTAGTACCACATTTAGGAAACTAAAACCACATGGTGCAAGTGTCACCAACTAGGCATTATTGTCCTTATCCCAAATTCCTCCCAATGGATATTTAAAAAAAAAAATTCCCTCCTAAGGTTGGCCTAATCTCATTTGCTTATCTGCACAAGTAGCAGAACCCCATATATATATATATATATATATGTATATATACATATATATATATATGTATATATACATATATATATATGTATATATATATATATATATACATATATATATATATATATATATATATATATATATATATATATATATATATATATATATATATATATATATATATAATCCACCTTTATTGACTAGATAGAAAATAGATGCAAATGTTATTCAAACCAAAGACAAAGTTATGCAAAATCAAGATAAATTATCCCTATTTTTCCTTACTTTTTGCATACTACCATCTAAAACAACATTTTTCATTTTAGATTTGAAAACACCTTGCAAAAAAGGAAATAAAAACTACATATTTACTTAGCAAATAACTAGAAACCAAGATAGTTAAACAAGTTTCTCAAGCATCAGATAAATTCCTTAAACTCACATATTTCAAAATTATATATCATATAATTATAATTCAACAGAGTGTAAGATAATTTTCAATTAATATTGGGCCTCTATTTAAAAAATAAAAAATGAAATGTATGTGTTAGAACACAACAATTATTTTAACAAAATTTTCATTATATATATTTGACATATCATTATAATTATAACTCTCATTTTTTTCTCTTCATCCAAATACTTTATGTAACCAAAAAATTATATCATCTCTTATCTATTGTTTTTCCATCCATCACTTCATGATACTTCTATTTTATCTCTCTTTTCATCTCAATATTCTCCTCACAATTCTAATAATTACTTAATAAAAACACCATAAATAGATAAATATGATTTTTATATTTATCTCAAATGTAAATGTTCGAAAACAAAAATATATGAATTAAGTCCTATGGGAGTTGAAAATACCAATTAAATACACCTTTTTTTTCTTTTATCATCTTTTGCAATGGACATGGAAATCAATTTCAAAGTCATGATTTCAATAAAATTTTGTTAAACCCGTATTTTACCTCTTTAATGAGATGCAAGGACACACATTTACCATTAATAGTTTTATCATTGGATGAGGGAAATATTTATTTGTATTACCCTACTAACTTATGTTTTAATTATTCACATATTAATATACTTTTTTACTAGCACCTTATATATATATATTAATAATTATTCAACATAAAATTATTTTTAACTAAAAAAATATTATTTATTAATTAATTATCTCTTTTATAATAATAAAAAATAATAATTTAATATATTAATTATTATCCACTCTTTTTCCATAAAATTGTTTCCTCATATGTTTATTTATCCTCCATTATCTATAACAAGTATTACTTGAATCTCTCACTTTCATCCACCAAAGTGGCAAGATCCCATCCTAAATTATCTCTCAATGAATTCATTACATTTTAAATTATTCATTCTTTTATAAAATAAAAGATAAAAAACATTTAATTTTAATAAACATATATTAAATTTAATTATTGAGAGAGCTTGTGGTTTTAATTATTTATTATTTAATAAGATAAAAGATTAAAAAAATAATAATAATTTTAATAAAAATATATTAAATTTAATTATCTAGAGAGCCTGTGAATACAAATTATTAATGTATAAGATTAAAATATAAATATATGATTATTCATATTAATAATGTTAATTTATTTTTTGAAATCAATATGAAAAGTGATATAAATGATAGTGCACATTGTATGCATGCTATGTAGAACTATAACTTAGATTAAACATAAATATATAATTATTCATATTAATAATGTTAATTTATTTTTTTGAAATAAATATAGAAAGTGATATAAATGATAGTGCACATTCTATGCATGCCATGTAGAACTATAACTTAGATTATACTTCATGTCCTTCCTCCAATTCTTCCATTATGACTTTTGATAGTTGTGGATTTCCATTTGATCATATATGTTTTTGGTTTTTGGTTTTTTTTTTTTTTTTTTAAATTTATGCGATATATTTTATTTTATTTATTTACTTGTTTATAAGTTTATTTATAAAATGATTGTCATTTTTTTATACTAATGAGAGTGACACAATTCATCTGTCACTTAAAATAAATATAGAGGATGAAAAGAAAGAAAATAAAATTTATTGTAATTTTAATAAAATCTATTAATCTTTTAAGATAAATTGAACTAGGTCTATTTATTTAGATTATTCATCACTACTTTCATCTGTAAGGTTATGTTATTAGGTTATTGCATCGATAAAAATAACCACAATATTTTCTATGTGTATTTTAAATCAAAATAAATATCAAATATCAATTTTTATTAAACAATTGATCAAAATAAAAAGGTATTACATAGACCTTATGATTAGTTCAAAAAGATGAAACCAAAACAAATTGAATTATAAGTTTATTGAGTTTGGGGATGTCATAAACAATGAGATTCTAAAACAAACTATCTCATTATATAATGGTTGAAACAATTATCGTTATAAAATCAACGTAATTTTTTATTATTTATGATAGCCATATTGGTTCTGCTCCCATAATGTTAAGAACTTTTAAATTAAAAAGGGTCTAGAATTGATTGTCTTTCATCGCCTCTTGATTTTATTTATTTAGTTAGGTAAAACACAAGGATTTGACCCCTATATCATAATCATGTAGTATTATTTATAAAATTATAATAGTCATAGTTTATTTAATTGTCTAATTAACTACCACCTAATTTGTTCGTGGGGCCTACCTTTTATCAACATTAGGATTACCCTTGATTAACATTAGGATTAAGATTTTTTTATGAAACTTTTATTATTATTATGAGGATGACTCTCGAGTATTAGGTTTGGATTTTTAATTATTATAAATTAATGTTGTAATAAAGATAATGTGAGGAATATAATTATGTGATATAATGTTTCTAATTTATTTGATTTAATTTTATGAATTTATATTTGAAAATAAAATAAAGAATTTTTTATGAATGTATTTGAATTTTTTTATAAATTAATAATTTTATTTATTATATTTTAAATTTATCTATTTATTTTTTTTAAAATTATTGATAATTTATTTATTTCCAATTCTTTCATATAAATATATTAAATAGATAATCATTCATTAAAATAAAAATTACATCACATTATAAAGGATTCACAAATGTGTGCATAGCTCATATGTCATACTAATGATTTCATCCACCCCAAAAATAATCTTTATTAGAAAAGATAAAAATTATAAAATTATTTGAACATTGAAACATACCAATAATGAAAAAAACATTCACAATTAGAATGAAGTAAAATGCATAAATTAAAATTTAAACACTAACAATAAATTGCCTTGATGATATTATGGCCCATTTTATTTTTTTAATGATATCATGCCTCATTTTATTTTTTTATGACATTCATCAAAATATCAACAATTATGTTATTATTAATATGAATTAACTTTATTAAATTCCCAGTAAATAACCTTTTTATGGTAATGAAAAGTTTGATGTAATTAATTAAGGAATTCAATATAGAAAAAAATTATATTAATTTCTTTTTTGGAAAGTAAGGGACACTACGGTATTGAAAATTTTAATGTAATGAATTAGAAAATTTAATATAGAAAAAAATTCTACTAGCAAATTTATTTGTGAAAGTGAGGGAAGCCATTCAAAATAAATTTTGAATGGTAGTTTAGCTTTTATGTATTTCAAGGTTAGATTTGTATTGTTAAATGTTAGAGTCACAAAATAATAAAGTAAACAACAATTAATCTTTGTTAAATTATTAGTTTTTCATATAAATGATCTCCTAGACATGCTAATTTTAATAAATCAAAAGTTTGCTAAAATTTGTATTATACATGTGTAGGTTGAAAAAAAATGACCAATAACTTTTGAAAAACATAATTCATGCATTATATTGGGAAAAATAAATTATCATCTTTTTTTTTTTTTTAGTAATTTCATATAACAAATATGATGCATATGTCAATGGTTACACACTATTCAATAAGTATTATGTGAATGTAATAGTTCATCCCAATCGTTCATGAAAATAAGATCATTTTAATATTAGTATCAATGAATATTTAATTTCAAGAAAATTTTTGTAATATTTTATAATAATTATAATAATTTTATTCTTTTACCACTACAACTCAATTGTAAAGCTAATGGTATAATTATAATAATAAAAATAGTGATGGGGTAATACACATACCAAATGATTTACAAGGATATAGATATGCGTATATGTATTTAATTTATATAAATCATCCTTGGATATGATAACTCTATATGAAAATATATATGATCATTTATGAAATCATACTTTTTATTTATTAGTTATATGTTTAAGAGAAAATATAAAAAAATAGAAGAAAACATGAGGATGTATAAGAAATAAAATGAGAAAGTTTTATAAACTAGAGGAAATGGAATTATAAGGGTTATAAACACCCATGGATTTCATCATAATTCAATGCATATGCTATAATAAAATAAAATGTATAGATAAGTACATTTTCATCATTAGGAAGAGTAGTACAAATTGTAAAAATTAATGTCAATGCAAATTTAAGTAAAGCACCTATTGAAATTTATAAAATGTAATAATTCCATCAAAATAAAGAGAGAAGCATAAATCATAGTCATAAATTTCATAATGATCACTATAATATGAAAATATCATGAATAGATCATTTTCATAATGTAATATATGTATAGATTAAACAATTATTAAGAAATAATATGTATGTAAAATTAACTTTATATATAAAATATGATTGGTTAAAATGATTTTATTATATAAATATGAAAAAAATTAAACAAGTTATACTTATAGGCAAGCATAAAATGTAATCATGTGCATATCTAGATAGATTATCTCACTTCTTATCTAAATCAAGATACACTATGAAAAAGAAGTGGGAAAAAATCGATGCATTAAATCAATAGTTTTTCTCAATAGGTACATGTATTTTTATTTATGCCTTTTTTTTTTTCTAGAGTAAGCATTAACATGAAGATTCATGTGAGGAAAAACTTATAGAATAATAAAAAACTTTGTAAAACACTATGATATAGTAAATATGTATCAATTAAGGTCAAAATATGGTTAAGCAAGGACAAAATTAACATTATTAATCTTTAGATAGAAATTAGGAAAAATGGGATGTATTGCTATTATCAAATAAATTATATTAAGATGTGTAACAATTATCATAATTTATAGGAACCATGTATGTATAACTTAATGTAAAAATATTTATGTTTGAATAATGAGGACCTAGTGAATTTTTTATTGAAATAAAATGTGATATATTGATTTTCATAGGTCTCAATTCAAAGTTTGGAAATAAAATGTGATATATTGATTTTCATAGGTCTCAATTCAAAGTTTGGAAATGGATATGAAATGTTTATTAGTCTTGAAGGTGAAAACATAGTGATTCTAGATTGAGAAGCTTGTAGAGTAGATGGTGATATCTCTATCTCAAATATATTAGGTGCATATGAAAACTATGAATGTGAAGAATTTGGAAGGATCACTTTAAGATAAATATATTTTTTTATCTTTTGAGGTTCAACCGGTTGATGAACAATTATTTGATAAAGCAAGCCACAAATAGTGTTGACTATGTTATTATGAAAATAAATAACATAATTATTATATATATATATATATATATATATATATATATATATATATATATATATATATCTCGAGAGAGAGAAAATGGTATCCAAGAAATATAATATGATTCAAAATTAAGAATAATAATCAATCCAAAATAATCATGTCTTAGATTTAATTTTAAGTGTAAGTGTAATACCACCTAATGCTCATGTAATTCATAAATGTGCATTTTTTTCTCACCTCACAATATTGTATATGAGTGAATAATTTAATAAATAAAAATAAAATTGAGATAATATTTTCAAAATAACTAATATCGATCATAATACCATGTATGGTAGGATAATGATAATGGAAATGTACCCATATGTAAATAGAAATGTTCCCAATTATAGACATGGCCTTTATTTTATCAATCACTAGGAATTATTTTTATCTTAGAATATAATATATGCTAATTTTTTTTTATAACTTAAAACCATGAAAATGATGTTATCTAATTAATAGTAAGGTTGGGTAAATGTTTCTATGTATACATAGTTTTTATTTTCATCATTGTTATTTAGATATGGGTTGTTAAATATTTTCATGTTTTGAATGGGAAATCTTACTTATTTATAATATTTTAATTATTGTTTTCTATTATAATGGTTTTTATATCAATTAGATCTGAAATTTTAATATTACACAATTTGAAACAGCGATTGATTAAATGTTCCATTCGTCGATGATATTAATAGCTCTTAGATAATGCATGCCTACATCATGTTGAAATGATTAATTTTAATATATTGCATTGCATTATATAAATTTATTTCTAAGTAGTTTACTATGATTATTAAATAATATTTCCAACTCTCTTTTTGGCTAGGGTGCCATAGATGCAATTTTATCTATAGACACTATGTTAATGGTTTTAACCTTATTATTAGTTTGAAAGTTAAGTGAAACATTATTCTTTGTTTTGAATCTTGATTTTGATTTTTTTTAATGTTTGGAAGAATTATATGTTGAAATAATTGGTTATATATTTTCAAATATTTACATTTATAAGTTTAATTTTAATATTAAGAAAATTATATAAAAGGTTAATAATTTTTTCATAGTTGGTAAATATAACTTTATATTTTATAAGTTTGAGAAAAATACTATAAAATATTTTTTAAATTAATTATCCAAAAGTAGATTTGACATCTTAGTATGCACAGTCATGAATTTACAATACATTCATTACATCTTTGTATTATTTGAACATTTTTCAAATTTGTCACATTTTGATTTACTTTTATTTAAAAGGTAACTAAGAATATGTAATGTATTTTATGAAAATTATGCACTAATATCATGGGAAAAAATATAACTAATCGTAAGAAACATTTTAGGAAACATATTTGTCATAGGAAGCTTATCATGATAAAACCCTAGAAAAGATGCAAAGAAGTATTCAATGTGAAAATAGGGATGTTTTTTCCACTGAATTTTCATACACTTATGAGTATGAAAAGATTAATGTCAATAATTAAAACAAAGGTAAATTATTTTTCAATATGTCAAAAGAAGAAATTACATGAATTGGTTTAATAGATATTTGTGAGATTTGCAAAATTATTGGGTTCATGTTATTA
The DNA here is from genome assembly GCA_037957365.1 of Torreya grandis. NCBI lineage: Eukaryota > Viridiplantae > Streptophyta > Pinopsida > Cupressales > Taxaceae > Torreya > Torreya grandis. Next base: position 216,506 of record JARHVA010009486.1, on the reverse strand, counting down.
GGTGTTTTTTATTATAAAATCAATAGATGCAGAATTATTTGTATGATTTGCATTAGTTCTAACTTTTTTGTGCCTTATTCCAAGATATTGAAAATATGATTTTATCGGAAACACACCGGTCTTTAGATTTATGGTATTATGTGGAAAATTTCCATTAGAATTAGTTTTTTCATTACTTGATGAAAAAAGATTAATTCGATGTGATATAAGTTCTTTGGGTATAGCATATTTATTCCTAATTATATTATTTATATATTTAATAATAAAATATATCATAGCCTTTCAATCCTTAGGATTTTTGTAAATGAAGCCTTTAAGTTGGTCATGGTCCATGCCCAAAAAGTTTCCATATCTTTAAATGTTGGTCGAGGGTTATCATGACCACTATTTTTTTGCGATGGGCATCCAAAAAAAAGAGTCATTCCTTGTTTTTTAACTTATGAGGGTGATGTAAATGTAAATAATTTTGTTGAAAAGTGTCACCACCTAACCGATAACTATGTTTAATATGATTAAATGACCTAAGCATATTATGAATAAAACATTAACATGTAAAATGTGAAAAACACACAAGGAAAGTTGGTTTTATAAAACCCGAGGTTGAATATGAGAAAGAATTGGGGTTCACTAATTATGTTAGTGCCTTAATTCTAATTTAAATAAAAATATTGAATAAAGTAGTTAAAATTAAATATATCTAATTACATGTGAATGAAATTAAAATATTCAAGTATATATAATAGGTTAAGATGAGGAAAATTTACAAATGTTATAAAAGAAACTATACAAAGTAATATATATGAATAATGGATAATAAATGATAACACATGTATGTTATTATGTAAATCTAAGATTATAGATGGATTGTTCATATTATGTGTAACCTGATCCTAAAATATAAAAACTACGTGATAACCTGTGATAGATCCATTCACTATAAGAGACACATTTGAACACTAGATATACCTAAGTGTCGATGACTATTTGAATTTAGTTGGGTTTATCTTTATGTGTTAAGGTTTATCATAATAAGGTTTCACAATGTAGTTTTTTGTTAGCTATGTATTGATGCCTTCCTATTACACCTCTATCTTTGCTTCACAACTATGATGGGTATAATGTGACTAATAATTTAATCTCATCATTGAACTAATTTATAATTTGATACAAAAAAAAATTTAGAGTAAGTAAATAAATGAGGAAGTATTTTAAACTACATATCCCACACGTAAAAAATTAGAACCTCAATGTAGTTCTATGAGTGTGTTTATGAAATAAATAGAGTGAGGTTTTATGAACCTAATCTTCCCTATTATTGCTTATGCAGATACATGGATTATAATACACTAATTATACATAATGGAAATGTATATAGACAAATATTAAAATACAATATCACAATTTCATGAGAATCAATGAGGCTTGACTTGAGTGATTCTTGGCTCTAGGCTTCACCTTTTTCATGACCTTGCTCTTGATATTTGGAGGTATCTTATGATTTATTAAGGATAAATTCCTCTATATGATAAATGGGATTGGTTATAACTTGTATATTTAGGGTGACTTGGTAGCTTATGTATGGTTTTTGAACATAGTTTAGCCACCTGAATTCTGTAACAATTAGTGTCATAATTAATTTTTTTTAATATCAACACATTAACTCCACCATCACCTCAGAATAAAATATTATCCTAAGGTCCACTAACATCATTCCATCCCTTCTATGGATAGTTATTAATATTTATTAATTAATTAATCATGCACACATAATTCCACAAAATTAATAAAATCCACAATTTCTAAGTCACCAAACATCTTTTACATTTATCTCAAACAAGTGTTGAGTCATTCAACTATTTCATTTACATAATCAACCATGTTTTGAGTTATCATTTAATATAGAAACTAATATGGTGTTTCATCTAACTACCTTGACTCATTCATGATAAAATTTCAAATACCAATTAACTTCCTTCTTATTTCTCAAACACATAAGGAATTGGTCTCTTTCACATGGATGAGGAATCAAATGTGACCATATAAAATTAACATAATCTAATAAATCTATATTTTTATTCACTATCCATAATATCACCTGAAATCATATTAATGCAAATGTCATCCTCTAGTTTCAACAACCATCATTAATATACCAAAGTGATATGAAAAATAACTTCTGAACCCATCTTAAAGCTATATAATTACTATCAAATTTGCATTGTGCATACATTTGAGAATCAACATGATGTGGCCTACAACCACAATATTGATTTAACAATCTATAAATCTATTAAACACATAACAATCTCATAATGAATTCTTAAAATAACCTCACAATTCTCTCATAACACATAATCTTCTCACAAAATCATTTCATTTCTCATTAATCAAAAAATATCTTTAATTCACATAAAAATTAAAATTCAAGGCCATGCCATCAATGCATGTCAATGATTAATCAATATTCTCATCCCACATTACAAACTTGACATCCCTTATCAATGAGGATCCAAAGCTTTCACACAAGCTTTCTTCCCAAACTAGCCTAACTACAAAGTAAAGGAATACATTTATTTATAGAAATACAAGGATTGAATGAGAGGGGAATAAAGGGATCCCATAAATTTGACCTCGTCCACTTAGAATGACTATTAATCAATAATAAAGGTGCTCCACTATGTGATCTGCTTTAGTCTGGACCCCTCCAATAAGTGGAATCTTCAAAAGGTGTTCCCCACCCCACATGTGCTTCTAAAAACTACTAAAAATATTTTTGACAAAGCTTAAATCCATTAATTTTGATCCCCACATGGAATTCATCCCAATCTTATCATAGAGGTCAACATAAACTACAATACATGTGAAATATCTTCCATGGGCCATGCCAAGCCACATCACCTTCCTACATCATATCCTACATCACCTACAACATCACCATGAATAATACCTATGAATAGTACATGTGAATAGTGATAGTGGATAGTGTTACATGAATATTATTTTGGCCACCACATCATTCTCTTTTAGTTGAAAATAACTCAGTTCTAATGAGTTTTCATGATTTTATCCATGCCACTTATTTTGAAAAAATAAAGAACACACACCACTCTATTTTTAGGTGATGTAAGATTGTCTGATCCATTGGATACTCCTACATCAAATATCTGAGGTAATTAATTTGACCTCATGATCACATATAGGGGGTGAGTGGTAAAATCACCTTTTCATTCTCTCAAAATAATGACCTCAACATCCCCTTTCAATACACCATGTGCACCCATAGAATTTCCTTTTTCCTAGTCCATTTCCAACATATTCATACTAGTATAAAAATGGTCCACATGGGAATTCAAATTATTATCATGGGATAACACCTCCCATATGAATCTAAAAACATCCTCCTCCTTCAAAAATATATCAATATATCAATGGATTTACATTTAGGATCCAACCCACCATCAAAAACTGGCCTCCTCCACCAAGATGTTCTATCACGCATCATATCAACCCATGTGATCTCAAGCACACCACATACCATCTACATCCACCAAAATCCCAACTAGATTTATTCTTCCATCATCCAACTACATGCAGGATCATACACATTGAAAAATGTATCCACTGGTAGCTCTTCTATCATGGCTAAAATAACATTCTTCAAGCTCTCATCTTGTTCACATACTTTCACAACAACAATCTAAAATGTTTCTTCCACACAAACATGAAACTCCTCTTCATATCTTGTATGTTTCTCATGTTTTTCTATCTCAAAATGAGCTTTCCAAAGCTCCATATCAGCCACTTTCAAGGATGTAATCTCCTCATCCATACCTTCACTTTCATATCTATCACATGGCTGAAAATTCACCAAAATGTCCTCTTGTGCACTATCTTGCACAATTTCTTCATTCAAATATTCCACCATGGAAACATGAAACTCTATATGGTTGGCTTCTTTCTCTATGTGAAATTACACATATATTAAATTTTACTCATCATGCAACTCTTCAAGGCTAAAATTTTCCTCACCATTATTGACATTTTCCCACATATTTTCTTCCCCATGTTCAAACAATGGGTTTCAGTCTACTTAAAAAAAAAATAGTTTTCCTTCCTTCTCAAGCTTCTTGTCTTCTCTCAATTCTTGAAGATTTTCCATCCATTCTCTTTGCATTTTGGGGTGAAAAATTCACCCATAAATTTTAAACCATGTGTTCCCACTCACATACTTTCTTATTTCCTCTCCTTTTTCTCCACACTTGATAATATCTCCACCACATAGTTCGAACTCCACACATCCTCTTGATTATAATCTTCACCCTCATTGGGTCTTCAATATACATTTCTTCAAAATTCATCTCTATCTTAACAATCCATACCATGATCTCTTATGTTCTACAAGGCATGAAAAATCCTCCATCCTTTTACTCTATCTTCATACGTGTAAAACATAAAACAAATTCACCCACATCCTCAACAAAATCCTTTCTACAGGACTTTTACTTGCTTTCTCAAATTCTCTTCATAATATCTCCCAAGGAAATAGAGCCTACTCTGATACCAAATGATTTAGCTTTGATACCACTTGATGTGGCTCTGATACCACTTGATGTGGCTCTAATACTAATTGATGTGGCTCTGATACTACTTGATATGGCTTCCAACCGTATGAAGGATTCAATAATCCTTATAATCTCTCATTCACATAAATAATCTCATAACACATTTATGGATTCATCTCATTAAATCATTTCATATTCTTATTAATCAATAATTCTTATTGATTCACATAAACATTACAATTCAAGGCCATGTCGTTAATGCATAACATACACAAGCTTAATCAAGCTTCTCATCCCACATTACAAACTTGGCATCCCAAGCCGAAGAGGCTCCAAAGCTTTCACACAAGCTTTATTCCCAAATTGGCATAATTACAAAGCAAAGGAATACATTTATTTATACAAATAAAAGTATAAAATGAGAGGGAAACAAAGGGATCCAATTTATTCAACCTCCTCCACTTAGAAGGAATATTAATCAATAGTAAAAGGTGATCCATCATGTGATCCACTTTAGTTTGAACCCCTCCAATAAGTGGAATCTTCAAAAGGTGTTCCCCACTCTACATGTGCTTCCAAAACCTAGTGAAAACTCATTTTGACAAAGCTTAAACCCATTGAATTCGTTCTCCACATAGAATTCATCCCGCTCTCATAATGGAGGTGAACATAAACTTTCACACATGTGAAATATATCCCATGGTCCATGCCAAGACATGTCACCTTCCGACATCATCTCCTGCATCACCTACCACATCACCATGAATAGTGATAATGAATAGTGTTTTATCTATCACATCACAACACATTTTGTCCATATGTTGTTGAAATTTATTTTGCATTCGATAATGAGCTGAGCATCCAAATACAAAATTACAAGAATAAATTGAAGTTAATTAAAGGAGAAGGCATTCACTTTTATTCATAATATGGAAGGTAATTTATTTATTTTATCTTTTTCTTTTACATATCTATATTTAAGGTTTTAAATTAGTCTTAGAATTATAATTCATTCATTTATTTATTTTTTAATTGCAACTTATAATTTCTAGCTATCACATTCTAGCATGTCTAGAGGGACATTTCCCAAATCTTTCTCACATTATATGGTTTTCTTAAAAAAAATTGAACTATATTTGGAATATTTACAAATGCATAACAACTTAATCTTTCTCTGGGAATTTATTCTTAATGTTTCAGTTGTAGATTTTGAAGGATTTCTATATGGGTTCTATAGAAAGTTAGATTGGTTACGAACTTTGATAGATTTGCTATAAAATATATTGTATTTGTTATTAAATTAGGTGGATTTGTTCTATATTGTAGTGATTTTATCAGTAATAATTTTTATTTTTGGTATCTTTCTCATCTTAATTTATGGCTAATTTATTAACTTATCCATCTTTTGTGTTGCAAATATGTTTCATTTAATAGAAAATTGTTACATATTGTTTGATTTTTATGTTTTAGTTTTTTTATTGCTTTTATTAAGATAAATTTTAGGTTTTAGTATTTCAAAACTCATTAAATATAAACTAATAATGGTTTTGTGCCAGATCATAAGACAAATAATTAAGAAAGCTAATCCAAACACAATTTTTTTACTTTCATTATTTATTTCATTTCAAGTTTTTACTTAAGTTGGTTAGTTTATTAATTAGTTTTATTTTTACCAAAAAATAATTGTGTGTTATAAGACATTGTATATGCTCTTTACTCATGTCACATTGGTGATAATCCTTGAAAATAAAAAACACTTATTATAACTTTTTGTACCCAAAGAATCTAATTAAATTGTCTTTTTTCCTCTCACTACATTGGTGGTGATTCTTGAAAATATTAAATAGTTTGATTCTTTTTTTAAAAAAAAAATTCTAGAGGCTCTATTGACCAGTTATTTCACCACCATGTTGTAGGCTAAACCCCATATACCAATAGGATATACAAATTGAGGATAAATTATTATTTTTATTAAATGGTTTTGTTTTAAGCACATTGAGATGTGATGGGGTTTCACCCTGTAATACTCAAGATTTTAATGGCTATCTTGAAATCTAGTTTTACAGTGGCACACTACTGAAGTCCTATAGATGGATTGGACCAATAATCAATAGAATTTTTTTTAGTCCATTAAAAAACTTATTCCATGGTGTTGGGACTCATCATACTAAAAGGTATATATACCCCCTAGCTAAACTCTTGAAAACCATAAAATTTAATAATTCATTCAGAAAATTTATTTTTAATGTATTTGAGAGGAGTTTATCTATTAGGTAAGTTACTCTCAATGTGCCCTTGAAATTGGGTTTAGTGGACTATAAGCACAACCTCCATGGTCAGTGCTTTAAAATATTGGGATAACAATATCCAATGGGAAAGAAATTATACATGAGATCCCACAAGTCACTTTTTACTCTTGCCTAGTTTTATCCTTTTCATGTGGTTTACATGCTTTGTATCTAGTTATTTCTTATATTTCTATCTTTGATTTAATACCTTTATAAAAATACTATTAATTGAATGATTTCTTGTGTTTTGAAAACCAATGTTAGTTTTTTAAATCCCAAAACTAAGTACTTATTTTATTTTCAAGTCAAAATGGTATTTTTCAATTGTACCCAAACTTATTCCTAAACAATTAGTCTAAAAAAATTCACTTATCTTGAAAAATATGTGTTTTAATTTAGTTCATAATCTATTTTGAGTCAAAAATCCAACAATACACCTTGAATCCATGATCAATATTCAATAAAACCATCTTAAATTCAAAACCCATATTGATTTATGGCACCCAAAACCAATATTTATAGATTACACAATAAACAATACTTATTTAAAAAAATGGAAGAGATATTTATCTACGTTATAAAGTTAGGTATCCATCTTTATTCTAACTTTGATCCCAAAAACATAAAACACATCATTAATGGGGAATCCCAAACCATCCCACGTCAACATAAACTCACCACTAGTAACTTTGTTATATAAAATCAACCACATATCTTCTCCCTTAACTATAACCCCAAAATCCCCCATGATAAATATGAAACAAAATCATCAAGCTAGCATCCAAATCCCAAAATTCAACCATATTTAAACAAATCCAAATGTTTACCCAAGAGTTGGAAGATATAAAACTCTATCTCAACCCTCTTACACTAATATATTCCTCAATTAATCAATCCAGTGACTTATATAAACCATAATACTAAAATCCTAAATATCCTACCAATCTGACCCTTGTGCCATCACCATCTAAACCAACTCTTGATCCATAGGAAATCCAATAAATCAAATATGTCCTACCATCATCGCGATCATCATTTCACCAAACATAATATACATCCACAAATAAATAGAGAAAATATACTCATCTAAAGGAGCCCTTGGACATGATTTTTCATTAGCTACTTGTTGCAATCATGATCATGTATCTACATGCCAAGCATTTTGATAAGATCCAACTGATGCCTAATTGGTATAAAATGATAAATATTGTGAGTATCATAAGATCAAGGGATATTTTATTAATAAATGGTTCATATTAAAGACTTATATCCAATATTTGACTGAAAAATATGAAATTTAAGTAGATCCAAGTGAATCTACATCTGAGAAGAATATATTAGGGGTATGCCAAAATGCCTTTCTTGAATATAATAAAGATCCTCCATTTCCAAATCATGGTCATAACCTACCACCAATATTCAATGAACCTCTCTTTGATGTGCCAATTTTATACCAACCCATATTTGACCACCATGGCCTACCTCAATTTTTTAATTAACCTACCTTAAACTATTAACCCATATTTGATGATCCCCTTGTTGAAAATATTATCTTTTACCAAGAGCTCATTTTTTACTGAGATCCCATTTGTTACCAAGATCTAATTTTTTACCAAGTAACCATCCTTGACCAATCCTCTTTTGACAAACATAACATACCACCCATTGGCCAAATACCTGACCTAGTATCACACATCAAATCCCCCATTTACCCAAAACATACATATCAAGTGATACATGCACTTTTAAATAGCGAAATCCAAATCATTGTACACACATATAACCTCCCTAATTCTCTCAAAAGTAGTGTTAGGCCCACCATAAATAAAAAATATATAGTAACATCATATTATTTTGATACCATGTCATTTATAAAACTTGGCCTTTTCACAGATGAAAACATAAACATCTACAATAATCCCTTCTTATAAAATGATATCTTAGCATATTATATCAAAATCAATAAATATCCTATAGAAAACATAATCCTTAGAAGCCTAAACTACTAATTAAAATTCATCATCCTCTATGAGAAAGGAATCCTAGAAATATATTATTTCATTATAAATAATGGATCATTCAACATTGGCTATAAATCATTTGAAAATCAACATACATATGTTAGTGATACTTTGATTGTTTCCAAGGAAGCCTCATCCTTGATTGAAATATGATTTATTCATAGTAACTATTAGTATCATACTTCAACCGCTCCTAACATTAACACTACTAGTCCTTCCTCCCATCCTGACATTCAATCTCTCACACATGTCTATTGGGACCAATAAAGTTACAACAAGCATCATTTATCCCATATTGATAGTCAATATCGTAAACCCATTGATTGGGATAATCAATATTATCTAACTTCAGATTTATTCCATGAAAATAAAAAAATCATAGAATTCATGACTGACATCCAACCAAAAAAATATAAAGCAATATCAACATAATATGGGGAACAACATGTGTTCCTAAATCAAAATGAACCCTCTAATCCAGAAATCGAAATTCAAAATCATTTTCCCATAGTGAAAACCTAATTAAGGCCCTATTAGATAATCAAATTAAAAATTCCAATCCAAATAATCATATTAATATAAAATCTTAGGACCCCATAGTGAAAATCTTTTTGAGGCTTGATTGGACAATCAAAATCACAACCATAATCAAAATAATCAATAAGAGTACCTTAGTGAAAAATTTATTATTGAACCAATGGATTTTAAAAATAATCTACCTTATACATCAATGTGTTTGTATAAAAAAGTCCCATCACATATTTAATACACCATTTGAGGATAATTGGATCCCCAAATTATCTAGCTTATGGCTACTCTCTGTGTTAAAGAATGTGAGATTATTGGTCCCAATAACTCTTCACATCATGACACCTACACTTATACAAATAATCATTTAATCCCTCCAAATCCTTCATGTACTCACCATACACCCTTTTATCCAACACACCTAATTCGTCATTTTTGGCATCACACTCAATCATAGGGGATATGAAGACATCCTGGTAAATTTAGAATAGTCCAACTTAGAATAAATGAATTTTTAGAAGACATCTCTACAATACATACCTTAAATTTAAATAGTGATTAATAGCATGCATCTTAAACACTTATGTAATTAAGATTCCCTAAAAATAAAAATTGGAAGAAAAGAAAAGAAAAAGATAGATGAAAACTCGTCCACATGTGAAAACCATTTGTATGGAACTTTGGACATGTACCATGATGAAAATAACTTTTATTCATGATGTGAAAAATAATTTTTTGTCTACAAGTATATTACACTCATGTACAATCATATTCCATATCAATCTTACATATTGTAAAATCATCCTTCTACCCTTACCCATCCTTACCTATCATAAACAATTAAACCCTATCTTTATATATTTAATATTTACCTATCCCAAATCCATATTTATCAATCAAAATATACACCATCCTTACCCACTTGAAACACATCCTTTTCAATATAATCCTTACCATAATACCATCATCTTTATTCCTAATTTTTACCTTGGTAAGAAAATGGAAATGTATTGAGACGTGTTCTTAGAAACATCTTTGTATATCCTTAGAATGGTACTTTGATAACTAGACACTTGATTTTTAGGCAATGTGTTCCTAGGATATTTTGTATTAATTAATATAAACTCATATCCATCCCCAATATATCCCTTCTATCCACTATTTTTTCATTCCTTTGTGCTATAACTAGTTTTCCTTTTAGTAGTATCCCTTGTATATATAATACAACAAAATTCAAGAACATTTAAAATCTATCAAATATATATATATATATATATATATATATATATATATATATATATATATATATATATATATATAAACTTACAAAATACAAAACCATTACACAATCCAGATATCATTTTGTCTTTTGTTACATCCAGTTAAAATCATTAATCAATAAATAGCATCAATCCTATAACCATAAATAACTAAATAGTGATTTTTTTAACATGATGTAGAACATTCATTTTATTTTTGGTATGTTTTTATTTGTTTTTGTATGTGTGCTTTGTTTTTTTTGTTTTATATTGTCTTCTTTATTTATTTGAATCAAGTCACTATGTGAATTTAAAATGATGTTATTATGATATTCCAGATCATGATGCATTATGTCATGCACTTATGACTATGTTAGTCCGTATACATATTACAAAATAGACATGATAGTTTTTCAATACCATTGGTGTATATTGTAATGAATAAAAAGTTATTTCTCAATTTATATTGAAATTTTTTTTTGGAACTCTCAGCAAATAATAAAAAACATATTTATTCACCTAACCCACATCATTATCTTATCTCTAAACATACATCACATCCATAACACATGTCAACCCATTAAAATATTAACTATATGATTCCACCATACATCCCATAATAAAGTCGATCTACCAATAATAAATAAAATCCATTTTATCTAATCATGTTATCAATCATTATAAATCCATGGAGTTAATTTATTTATTGGGTTGTGATTGGCATCAATCAACTAAATCAAACCATCCACCCAATCCAAGAGCTTTACTCTTCAATGTGATATATCATTCCCATATATGCCTTGTTGAATATATCATTGCTTGAGGCACATCAAAGTATGTATGTTATCTCTAGATACATCATTCCAAATCCACTCCTTACATATATCATATCTTAAGGAAACTAATTCCTTCATAAAATGTAATCAAAATTTACAAAAATTAGCTTAAGTGGGTTAATAACATCCATGGGTTAATCTCTTTAAATTTTATCATCGATATTCTCATCTATATTGATACCATCAACCTCCTATCATCCATTCATTACATCATGTTGTATGCCAACCCTTTTCCATTAATCAACCACCACTTAATATGATCCATTTTCCTCTCTCACTTCTCACAATCTAGAGCACTATTTCAATCCTAGGTGTAAAATAATTGAAATGGATTTCAAATTACCTCTTAACCTATTAATTTAACCCTTTCCCCCCCTCTCTTCCACCCTAGCATTAAAAAAAACTACACCCATCCAAGTCTTTTCTCCTATTTCAAAATTGTCTCATCTTCACCTCCACATCATACAACTAGATAATTAGAATATTCTATTTATTTATTTTTTGGTTAAAAATTATTCTAATAAACTTAATCACAACTCATTATAAAATATATTTCTCATTTTTTCCATTTTGTATCTTATCAGTGGGATATATCATTTCCAAATCTACTTTCATGTAACAATCTTCACGAGGTAAAATCCAAGCATGCAACTTATCTCAAGAAATATTATTTTTTCAATTGCCCCCCTAACAACTATCCTCATGGGGATAATAATTGAACATATACATACAATCATGTCATAATTTTATCAGTAATTATACTTTTTTGAATTTCAACATCAAATACATCACTTTACCTACACCCTTCTTTCCTTCATTCATTTTGAGTGTTCATTTTCATCCATTATCCAGACACAACCATTTGATATGGCATCATTCATAATAATTTACAACCACTATTTTATCATATTTCTACATACGTTTCCACTATAATTTTTTTTTAAAATGTGTTATTTCTTCAAGTCTCAATACTCTTTCAAGAGGAGAAAATGTACACACCTAAATTATGCCACATATAGTGTTTTAATTAACTTTGCTTCATATCAAAATAATAAATCAGCCATAACTCTAAATTCAAATTAAATTATAAAGTCCATTAACATAATTTACATCTCTTTTTCAAATGGTTAATGAATCAATAGTAATTAATTAATTATGCGCACATAATTCCAGATAAATAATAAAATCCATATATTTTAAGTCACCAAATATCTTCCACATTTATCTCAACTAAACATTGAGTCATTTAACCATTTTCTTAACTTCCTCAACTAATTCTTGAGTCATCATTTAACCTTGAAACCAACATGATGAGTCACCTAACTACCTTGACTCATTCATGAGAAACTTTCAACTACCAACTAACTTTCTCCTTATCTCTCAAAACACATAAGGAATTGGTCTCTTCAACATGGATGAGGACTCAACTTTGACTATTCAAAATTAGCATAATCCAATAAATCCATATTTTTCCCAACCATCCATCTTCTCACCCCAAATCCTATAAATTTAAGTGTCATTCTCTATTTTCAACATTTATCATTAAGCTATTGAAGTGTTATCAAAATTAGCTTGTGAACCCATCATCAAGCTATCAAATTTCTATCTAATTTACCTTGTGCATCCATTTGATAATTACAAAACACATCCTTACATTGATAAGTTATATTTTTTATTAGAGAATAAATTGAGCATTTATATACATATTTGAAAGAATAAATTTAATTCAATCAAAGGAAAATTCATTCAATTTTATTGGTAAGATGAGAAGCAATTTGTTTATTTTATATTTTATTTTATTGTATCTCTATTTGAGGTTATTATTATTATTATTATTATTATTATTATTATTATTATTATTATTATTATTATTATTATTATTATTATTATTATTATTATTATTATTATTATTATTATGAAACTTATAATTTCTAGATATCACATATAGTATTGTAGAAAAATAAGAGGAAAGGCTCAAAATTCCTAGAAACATGAAAATAAACTCAAAATAAAAAGGGGTAAACTTATATTTATATAGGTTGTCTAGGAAAAGTGTGTATGTTGTATGGGTAATTGGAGATGATTTCATTTTTGTTTTCAAGGCAAGCCTAGGTGATGAGTGGGAAATAGTTCACATTTGTTAATGCATATAATTTTGTAAATTGTCTAAGTGATTTTAAGCTCAATAAATCAAGAATATATCTGTTATTGTGTTGGAGTATTCATAAAAATATGATAAATGTACATGTTTCCAAATAAGTTAAATTACAAATAAAAAACTAGTAATAAAGTCTTGTAAAAAATTTAGGTGTTTACATTTTATTTTGACTCATTATATATTCTTAACATTTGTGATTCACTTTGAAATTTTCATTTTCCTCTAGTTCCATCATTCGTTCTTATTTTACAATTGATTTCAAATATATATTTTCCCAATATTTTTGTCATGAACAAACTATTCTCATTACTCATTTCATGTCTTTATTTTACTTTACATTTTATAAAAAAAATTGTTTTGGTTTTTTGTTTGATTAATTCTTATCCAACCTTTTTATCTGTCTTTTTTTGGTTTCACATCATATCTTTATTTTAATTATTAATATCATATACATATATTTATCCATTTCCCATGTTACCATGGGTCTTATCATGCATATATTATTTCAAGACTTATCATGTATGTTGTAAATTTAAATATCTTATGATCAAATTACTATATTTCATTTATTAAACCCAATGAGGAAAATTGTTTATCAATCTTTATTTTCTTATTTATTTATCTCACATATGGAAAAGTGTTCATAATACTATAGTAGTTATATATCATGCATACTTATGGGGTAATTTATTAAACATAAATATGCTTTCATTTTAAGTATCTTTTTATGATAGATACATTAATGGTTTTATGTACTATTTTATGTAATCTCCAATATATTTATTTTGAGACATGAGTATCACATGTTATCTCAAATCTCAAAAGGGAGGAATATATCCCTCTCATCATATTGAATATTTTGATTCTAAATTATATATACCACCATGTTAAATTATAACTTAGATATATTTTAGTTTTCTTAACCCTATATAAGATACACTTAAACTATTTTTATCACTTCTATAAAGGATATACACATTTTATTTGAGTTACTGTCAAAGAGAATGTACTCAATCTATTTTAATTTCACTTATAAAAGATGTAATATTACCCTATTGATTTTTCCTATAAAGAATGTACTCATAGTTGTTAGTTACTTTGATATAAGGTGCACTCAAATTATATTATTTACTCCTATAGATATTTGTAGGGAAAAAAAAACAAAGGATTTTCATTGAAAATACTACTATGAACTATACTCAGAATCTTGTATGTGACTTCACATAGATTTTGAGACATTTTAATCCACTAAATATACATATCTTCTCAAGAAAACATGGAAATTCAATTTTATGGCTTTATATTTTAACACTTGTTATTATTTGGTATTTGGTATTGATGCATGTGTGTATAAAAATAATAATGCTTTTACAAATTATTAAGGACATTGAATTTTATAGAGGAAATCTTGGCATGCGATATTTTATGTATCCAACCATGTATTGTTTATATAGTGTGATATGTATGCATGCACATGCACGCACACATGGACACACACATCAAACACTTGAAAAAAAATCCTCCTTGAAACCTATTAATCATTAAAATTCATGATTTTAGTGCGCTCGTTTATTTTTTGACAATTTTTTTTTAATTTAAGAATTATTTTCATGCTTGTTAAGTTTCATGTGCCCCTCTTATTTTCATCCTCTTTCTCTTTATTCTTTCTATGTTCACGTTTTTAAGTACATTTTATAGAGCATCGACAATACTTTTTGGTCTATCAGGATTACCCACAACACTCATAGGCCCACCTTTTGGGTACTTCCAATTCAAAGTACACTCATCTTTATAGTCCTACTCCTTTTTCATGCTCTATTCATTGGATGTTGGTTTACGTACCAAAAAGTTCTATTGTGAATTCGATTTATCTATATATACACAAATGTTATGGTTCATTTAAAATTAACTATTTACACAACATCTACACACTATATAGAGAATCATAAAGAGATTATATAGAACATTGTTAGAGCATTTATGAACACTAAAATAATCAATAGATCATTCATAATTAATATAAGATAATATTTTTCATAGAATTCATTTGTTACATGGTCTAAAATTTTATATGTTAGTTGAATTATTTTCAGTTATATAATTCATTGTTAAATAAATATATTATTTATTATTTAATAGTTGACGCTTAAAAATCAAGCTAACTCGTTGTCTGGTCCCAACTCAATCATTTTTTCCACAATTAGCTAGGGGAAGGAAAATAATGTTTGTTGTATACGGTACAAGTATCGTAGTCCGAAGATTGTTGCAAAGGAATCGAAGTTGTCTTGAGCGCACGCGATCCTTTGTATCTATCGAGAGTGCATACAATACTTCATACATTAATGTTCGATCGCTTTTAGAATTCTGAACGAGATATTTCCATACTCAGATTTAGATGAACGGCGATTCTAAGAAGACGATTTCTCCCGACGCTCAGATGTGCATCTGCTCGCTTACAACGCATCCAGGGTCATTCCGCTGCAGTGTCCATAGAAAATCGTCTTCGTGTTGTTCTCCGAAGCTGCACGTTGGGAGATCAAACATATCCAATTCACTGGTGAGGATCGGCAGCATGGAAGGAGAATGGGTTAGAAGAGCTCTCACAGCACTCAGAAGACCCTCCTATCATCAAATGCGGCGGAGAATGTCTTGCCACCCGCAGCCGAGCCGGCTCCGCCACATGACCAGGGCGGAATAAGACTCTTAAGCCTATCTAATCATTTAACCTGCCGAATTTGTACGAAAATTGTAATTTAATCCATGTATAGAAATCGTTTTAGCTTCGCCCTGTGTCGTGTACCTTGGAAACTTAGCATGAAGTCAATGTAAACTTCTCAAACACTTGCAACTTGTTGAAAGGCAACATATTATGTTCTAATGTAAGCCTAACCGTCAGGTTCTCATACACGAGTAAGCAATTTGCTAGTGTTTGATACTTCGATTTCTAGATTGAAATCGAAGAATCTTCTGTAAACGGGTGGGTTTTAAATGCAATAACCGAACAGTAATTGAAGAAACAAAAACATATAAAGGTTTAATTATTGTATTGATAGACGTCTGCAAATTCCATAATATTTGATTCTTCTTATAATGACAAATTCGTGACAAAGTGATTGTATATAATCATTACTATTTTATTATTTGGTACTTTATGTTTATAAAGGTGTTTTCATATTTTAAGTTCATTTTGTGATATTCATAATTTATAAGTGAAATTCAGTAAAATAAATATTATGATTTTCATTATAATTTGAATTAATTTTTTAAAGTTTATAGAGTGTAAGCCCTATGTTGTTAAAGGATCTAAGTATAGTAAATTAGGGTATAAAATATGTAGTAAATATAATCATTGATTTGTGAAAGAACTGAGTTAAATTGATATTTTAAAAAATAGCAATAAATGGCAGAAATGAATACTTAGTTATAAAATGATTGAGATAGATGATTTGGACACTGAAAACTGGCACAAAAACTAATCAAAGTGTCGTAAATAGGATTTAGGTATCAGAATTCCTCTTGGATTATAACATCGTACCTTAGACAGTAGCATTATGGCACCAGTGTCCACCTTTGGTGTTAAGTTCCTATTTTTGAATGATTTCTGAGTTTTGTAGATCAGATCCTATTTCAGCGTTGGTCTAAAATTCAGGTCTGTTTTATCAATACTTTTTGTTGTAGCTATGTTTTTCTCCAAAAACCCTAAGTTTGCATGCTTTCATGGGCTTGAATGAACATCATGATAAGAAGGGGTTAGTGGGTCTAATGTGCTAAACATGTGATCCACACCCCTGTGTGGGCACACTGCCTACATACCAATACTCTAAGAAGGGATCAAATCGGATGTGGTTCTTTCACCAAAGAGTTTGGTGCATGTCCAAGTGAATGCTAGTATGAGTGTCAGTTTGAGTGATTTAGAGTGTGACTTGAGACTGAAAATCTGATTATCATGGGCTTAGGAGAGTTGTAGATGATTGTATGTAGAAGTAGGACAAAATATAGATTAATAACTTTGATTATTCACAACTTATTCTAAGCTTGTTTGTGTGTATTTGCATCTGATTTTCATATAGTGGATAAAGGGATATGATGCAGAGCATCACAAATAATTTGAAGTGTTAGTATATTTAGAGGTTCTTTATGAGCATTTTTGGTTTGTGATAGGTTTTAGGGGTCTTTTAGGGACCCATAAGTGTCATTGATGCCATTGTGATACATTGTGTTTAGGTGTTTCTAAGACTTTTAATTTTCCCACCATTTTACATAATTTGAAAATTTGAATCTAGAATTGGCATTGTGGGATGTTTTGAGGTGTTGGGTACTAACTAAACATTGGAAAATGTTTGTAATGGGTTCCAAGTGGTCCTAGGTAGGTGATATTATGTATTTCCACGTTTAAAACATTGTCATTAAGAATTTAAAACTTAGAAAACAAACATTGTAACTACTTTTTCTTGGAAGCAACATGAAAGAAGGAGTTTGTTATATCGTTGGTGGATAAAGAGGTTGTAATTCATTTCAAATAATTGAATGGAGGTAGTATATTGAGTATTAGGAAGTAGGAGAGAATAATAATCTTGAGGAGATAGGGGCTAGAGTGAAAGAAAGACCAAGAAAGATCAAATGCAAAGAAACTCTACCTCACTTTTGAAATTATGTACATGAATATTTTGGATGTATTGATATCAAGATAGAAGAATGATTTAAAGTATTATCTATGTGATTCATAACATGTAATAAAGTTTAGATAAAAAATACTCTGCATATAATGGATTCGTATATGTATCTTCTTGATGGATTCACATAACACAGTCATATTGAGAGCAGTTTTGTGAAGCATAAGTAACCTTGAATACTTGTTGATTGTTTATAATATTCTTGATTTATTGGAAGCATAATCATAGTGATAATTTGATACCTTAAGAGTGTTAACCAATGGAAGACTCATACATCTTTGTATAAGTATAAAAGTCCATTAAAAACCTTCCTACACAGTCTTCTTACTAAACCAAGTTTTGCACAATCAAGGAAGATCTAAAAAAGTGTATTTTGTATTTCATTCAATGGTTTAAATTTATTTTGGGGGTATTATAATCCTTATCTAATTCTTATTTTCCTATTTAATGTTTAAATTAATATCACAACTTAAAAAAACTACATGCTAATTCTTCACTTTATTGACACAGTTAAGAAATAAGAACTCAAAGTACTAGGTAAGTGCTTATTGAGGCTTTGGAGTCCTTATTGTGAATATATATCTCTTTAAAATTGTATAATAATATGTAATGGACCTCAAATAATCATTATTCCATTAATAAATATGAGATTCATTTCATAATCTTCCATTGCATTATCATAGTCATATTTTACAAGCAGAACTTTATTAAATGGGAGTTTTGGGAATGGTTAAAGGTTGTTCATGAGTATATAATTATTTAATAAGGTGTTAATATGTGTGGAAGACCCTAAAATTCCTTTTTCTTCTTTAGATAGTGTGTAAACCTTAATTTGTACCATTTTTTGAGCTCTCAACCACCTACAGGCCTATCAAACTTGACCTAAGGTTTCTAAAACTTGCAACTTGTATAATTAGAGTTTACACACTTTAAAAATATTAAAAAATTGTGATCCGACATGATTTATAATTTTTTATAGGAATAAAAAGCTTTTATATCCATACAAGTCCGTACAATACAATTTTTAACTTTGTGGATTTGACTAGGTCTATGAGAGACCAAATTGGAAGGAGATTATCAAAGAAAGGAAATTTGTATTGATAATTGAAGAATTAAACTTTACATGAAGCATAAATGGGATAAATTTTATATGTAATTACCCTTATTTTTATAGGAACCCTACATATTATTACAAATAAGGAGGTTTGTGTGCTTATAGGGCTACAAAGAAGACTAGACCATAGAGAGTAAAGGGAGTATAAGAAGAGTTAATAAATGAATAGAGGTTAAAGATAAGTTGATACAGATTGGATATGATTGATATAAGTAATAGGAAGTGTATTAATTTTGGTATAATTAATTGGTGAAGAAATAGGCCTTTTGAGCAAGTTGGAGGTGTCTAGGCCTATAATCCTAAAAGACAAAAGATGAGTTTGCATAAGAAAGATATTGTCAAATAGGTATAAATGTGATTGAATGATAGGATAAGTCTTCATTATCATATGTTTTAGTGGGTTAAAAATTAGAGGAAATAAACCTTTATGCCTATTAGGTAATTAGATAATAAATGTGTTTGGACCAAGTAAGTAGAATGGAGAATGGAGTAGTAAAGAAGGTGTATGAGTAGGTAGTGATGGTGATGAAAGAGAATGCGAAGGATGTTGAAGTGGAAGTAAACAATCATGAAAGAGAGAATACCATGAATGCAAAGAAGGCTTGTAAATCAAGAGAGAGATCAAGAAACATGGAATAGACCTACATAATGAAGCCAAGTCAGATTTCATAAGGTATTGAGGACATATATCAAAGTCAGGGATTGACAAAATGCAGGTTGTAGTCTTAGGATATACATTAGATAAAATTTATGTATATTGATCTATGAAGTTTGCATGATTTGAAATAGGTCTAGGGCAACCCTAGGCATTTTAGGAATTGAGAAGATATTTTTTGAAGATAAAAAGAGGGAAAAGGATAATAGCACCCAAATAGGATAATAACATTGTGGTGCTAGTTTCCACTTATAGCGCTAGTGTCCAAGTGGTATAACTTGAGGTATTAGTAGCATGGATGCCTAAGGAAGGGTGTGGGACTGATTTTGAGATGTCTAGGGATATGTGTGGCCCACATGAAAGTTGGACAAATATCTAAATATTCCCTAAGATAGGTTTAGGGCTAAGCTAAAGATAGATGGTCTTAAATAACACTCTTGAAACTCAAGTGACATTTTTATATGATTACATTTTCTCCCTCTTTATTATATAAATGTAACATAATAAAATGACTAGGATAAAGGAAAAATAAGCAAGCCTAGACTTACTTCTATGGTAAAATTCTTGAATTTATATATGAGTATGTGAAGTGTGTGTTATTATGTGTCCTAAAAATGAAACATGTATAGATAATTCCTTAATTAAAATATATCAAAATAAAATACAAAAATAATTAAAGAGATAAAAGAGAGGAAATGAATGAATACACCTCACTAGGTACATAAACCAATCCATAAACCTGGTGACATATTCTATGTGTGCATATAAATAGTTATCAATCAATGAATAACTTGGAATAAGCTAATGGTTTACTAAATCCCCATGTGTGGGTGTCTTAATAATTCAAGTTGGTCTTCACTCCATCATTACCCACCCTTTCTTGGTATATCATGACCCATGAATAGATTGTATTAGACTGATGGATTATGCAACCCTCTTATGTAGGTAGCTTAATAACTCAAGTAGACTATGACTCTATCATTACCCACCCATTATAGTAGATACATATGTAGCTAAATTGCATAATTTAATTGAAGTTGTATGTTTATAAATGAAACTATATATAACATCTCTATAACTACTTAGGAGTTATGGAATGAAAATTAGCCTAGGGGCCTCTCGAGCACTCAATTATGTAGCTCAGAGACTACACGATAATGTCAATCACTATAAATGGAGAAATACACAAATATAGTGTATTTATTGAAACATGGTGTTTTTTGTGTACAACATAGATAATGATATGGGGTTTGCCATTCCATCTGATCAACTAGTGCATAAGTAAACATATGGAAATAATGTGCCATGCACATGCCCCCAAATCTAATATATGAGCATATGGATTCCAAATTGAGTTGTAATAATATGTATCTAATTGTATAAAATGAAATAAGAGTGCTCATGTTGTGTATGGTACCCCTAATCTGACCAAACTGATATGATTTTATGTAAAAAATAAGTAAAACTCAACAAAATTAATAATCTATAACTGAATCTATGTAAAATCAGACTGTAACTATAATGCCTTAATGGAAAATATAGATTTTTCTACTTTTAGGGCTACTGAACAATAGTTCCATACCTTAGACATTAACATTTTGGTGCTAGTGTCCACATTTGGTGTTAATGTCTAATTGTGTTGTTTTTATACTAAACTAACTATGAACTTTGTCTAATTATTTTTCTCTATGTTTTCCTCAAACTGAGCTTTGTATTATATGCCTACATGTTGGAAATTTTACTCTTAGTGAATTCAAATGCACTGATGTTTATGACAAACCTATATGATTGCTCCCTCTTTTGAGGGGAATTGTTGAAAATGTTCAATAATTTTCCTCAAAAGAACAAGCTCTACATGATATGTGTTAGACTGGGCATATATGATATTTGTATAATAAACTAATATTAGGTGTATACATAACATCAAAATGTATAATAATATGAGCATAAGTTTTTAGAGTATGATGTATGTTATATATAGCATTCATGATGCTATTAAGCTATATGTAATAATGTAAACATGTTTATGAACAATAATTTTGAGTAATAAACTTAATAACTATCTAGGGGGATGGGTCCTAATGTTCATCAGGGCACGTAGCAAGGAAGGGGAGATGTATGAGGTCCCTCATGGAGTCTAAAACTAGAATGTGTAACAAGCAAGAAAATAGTGTCATGGCCATGATGCATACATGAAATCATACATACAACACACATGATGCACACAAAGTAGGCCAAGGGCACACAATACAAGGGACATGGGAAGATGACACTAAATCTAAGAAAGTAGTATATACAAGGACATGTTCAAATGTCTACATATGTAAAGATCAATAAATTTGGTATGGATCCACATGGAAAGATATGTTGAAATGTATGCATACACAATCAAGACAACACACACAAGGACATGGGCATATGTCCAAAGCATACATATAATGAAATGAAGTGGCATAGAGATGTTATAACAATGGTATCTTTAAATTTCCTCAAATAGATGTAGAAGCATAGAGTCACAATCAAGTCTAAACTAAAAAATCTAGAAATGAAAGTATACATGAACATGTGGTACAAATCTATATAATAGGAAAGATGTACATAAACTGAGTCGACAGTAGTAGTAATCAGTAAAAAAATTATCAATAGTGTAGGATAATCAATATCAAGATATAAGAATGCTAAATATGTGATATAGAGTTTAGAAAGATATAACCTAGAAATTGAAATTGTTTATAAGATGCCCAAAAATTTATGAATGTCTCAAATAAGAAACCTATGTATATACCCCTAGTGGATAGATAGTAGAAACTATGGAACTTTATATTTTACTTGAGTTCTATAGGTATCTATGAACACTTTAAAATAACAAGTGAAGCATGTATGTATAAATAAAACTAACCATACTAAAATTGCTAGCATATTAGTACCTAAAAAATATAACAAGTGTAAACATAAAAATACATACAATCTATAAGTTTTATTTTTTAATTAAATATTTGAATGTTTTGTGTTTTTTGACATATATTATTTTTTATTTTTCCTAATTATAAGCTATGTAAAAGCAACATCAAAAAGAAACTATATACAAGGATCAAGAATAAAGGAAGTTATGTAGGAGTGGGAAGAACATATTGATAGATGAGTCTCACAAGAAACTCACTATCAAGGTGTCATGTATCAAATAGAGGAATAGTAATCATGTGTGCTATGTGAAAAGATATCTAATGTCTAGGAATTGGATTTACTATGTGATCTATAGCTACCAGTGCCTATTGAGGAGCGCTAAGAATATATGAAGCTGACTCAACTGGATTATGAATTGTGGCATGCATTATCTAAATCCTAAAGGAAGAGTATACAAGTGATCATAATTTTCATGATATGTAGGTATAGGAATATATTTTTCTAATTGATACTACTCATGGTGTACTATCAGTAGATATATTTGTAGACTTTGTAGTAAATATCTTAATTGGTTGTCATGTAGAAACAGTGTTATGTTTTGCATTATGTCTTGTAAATATATTAACTAGTTGTCAAACTAATAATGTGCTTTAGTCTCTGTGATCTCTACCAAATATATTGGTTGGTTTTCATATTTAGACTATGCTCTAATATATATGATCTCTACCGAATATCTTAATTAGTTATAAAATTGAATTGTGTTACGATCTCTATGATATCTACCAAATATTTTAATTAGTTATTGAATTGAAATTATGATATGATCCTTATGTTTTTTTCCAAATATCTTAATCGATGGTCAAGATAAAACTTTTATTTGATCTATTTGATTGTTTCCAAATATCTTAGTCACTGTTCAAACTAAAATTGTTGTTTGATTTAGTTTCTATTGTTTTACCATGATGTTATAAGTAGGTTGATCTCTATGAATTGGTTACCATCTTTGTTGAATCTATGGTTCATAATCTATTACATAAGTGGGTGTCATAGAAACCACATGGCTTGTATGATAAGTAACCAATGGTTCATTAAAAGGAACATCTTGGGATAACACCCACATAGTGAAGTGTGATATAAAAGAGTGTAAATAAAGATATCTCAATTCCCCCTATGTGAATGTTATAATGTCTCTATCAACATATTAGTCAATATGATTTCTGAGTAAAAAATAATTATTGTCCCAATGTTCATTGATTATGTGATAATTTCAATATGGTTTGTTTCTTATTCTTTGCAAAAAATGTGTTGAATGATGTTGAGTAGTAGGAAGGGTGATCATCCCCTTATTTAGTAATTTTAATAATATGTCATGAGGCATATCTTTATCTAAAAACTATATGACCCCACTACTAGTGTCCTACGCTCTATCCACTATAGGAGATGCTCTGTAAAGTGGCTCTTTGCCTTTATTAAGTATCTCGATTGGTTTTTCATATTCCACTTTTTCCTTAATCATAGGTAAATTAAGTGTTTGTACCATATTAGATGACTGTGACTATGATAAATATAAATCTAAATCTAAATCTATCACTGAATTTGTCTCAACTAGTCCCAACTTTTCTAGTGCTATAGTTGTGTAACATAGACCTTGAAATGATTTGGATGTCTCATATAAAAAATTTTCCTTAACAAAAAAAATGAGGCTTCTAGCAAAGGTATACTATACCTCTAAATATGTTTGTTGGTAGATCAACTTTTACATATATGATTTGAATTTTATAATGGAATCATTTACTTTCTCTAACTTACCCTGGTGTAGGGAAGGTAACCTATCATATGTGATCTGGGGTACTTTGTTATTGATATAATGCATTATAAATATTTATTATAACTCATTTTATGTGTGTAGTGAACCATTGGGGAGTAAATGTTGAAACCAATTTAATGCTTCATCCTCTAGAGTCTATGGAAATAGGTGTAAGATAATCAAACTACAAGTGACATGTCCCATAACCTTTTTTTAGGCTTTAAAGTGTAAATATAGATATCCATGCCCATTGAACTTTGGTAATGCTCATATATAAATTTTTGGTATTAAATTTTTATTGAATACTCTACATGGGATAGGATTGCCACGGATGGCATTTGAATCAACGCAAGATTAGTATGTTTTACTTTCTAGAGTGAGATGGTGTACTTATTATTGAAAATCACCCATATCATACATCAAGGTGATTAATTATTATGAAGTTATATTAACATAATAAATATTTTCATTTAGTTCTTGAACCTTTTTATTATTTTTAGCCATTGGTAAAATACATCAGGGACCTTTGTTTGTACTCATCGTAAAATTTGGAAGGGTGATAGCTTGGACCTAGTGAGAGGGAAATGGTCTATCACACTCATGAAGGTTAGGATAAGAAACAATTTATATTGTGGTAAGGGGGGTTGAGGGATATTTATTGGTATCTCATATTTATTTAATTTGCAAGGAAGTAAGACATGCTAATGGACTATAAGATAAATTATGTGAACTATTAATATAAGTATAAGTTTGTTTGTGTTTATCCAAATGCATATTATCATTTGAACTATCATTTGATAAACAATCAATTTTAACATGAGATATGTGTGAATTAGGGAGAGAACTAGAAGGTTTAGAATCAATGTCTTCTTCACCAAAATCATAGGAACCATCACTATTCCAAGGTTCATCAAAATCATAGTTTAATTAAATTGTATAAGTATGAGTAGAATAATTATAATTAATATGCTCACTAAGAGAGAGTAGAATATGATTTTAAATTTTTACAACTATGAAATATATCATCATGTGTAGTTGCAATGCAATGCATGTATTCATTATCTATGAGTGTAATGGATGTGAGATCATTTTTTCCAATCTTGGAGTCAAGGGTAGAAGAAATATCAATCATGTTTTCATTTAACACATTATGACAAGTAAGATAAGATTTAGAGATATTTGAATCATATGCATTTTTCATAGAATCATTATGTTGAGATTGAAATGTAAAAGAAGGTGATAAAATAATATTATCCACTTTAGTTTGTGCATTGTTAAAATGTACAATATCATTTATATATGATTTTTCAAATTTATTTGTGAAGGGTAAATAATGTGAACTTTAATTTTCTATTCTAGGAACATCATGTATAATATTAATCAAACCATGCAAAGGTAAATTGATTTTATTGTTCTTGTATTTCTTCAGTTTGAATAAACATGTTGTAAAAGTGGTTGAAAAGCTAGGATCACATTGAAACAAAGCACTAACAACAAGGGGTTGTTTTTCCATATATTTTTAGTTTTATTTTGATAAGTAGGAGAAGAGAGAGTAGAAAGAGAAGAAGATACATCTAATCTATCCTCATCAATACATTCATTATCACACTCATTGTAATCATCATATCCTTGTTAAAATAATAATAACCATCATCATTATAAATTAATTCATGATCATTATCTTTTTTTGGTGTGAAACATTTAAAATTTGTCCATTCATTTGTATAATTATGTGAAAAATTTAGAACTTGATCAACTAGGTGAGGGGTAAGAGGTTTCTTGGAAGTCATTTTAAACTTGCTAAAAAAAAGAATGTGAAGAATTAATAATATGAAAATAATAGGGAGAATATAAACCAACATAAATCTATTTTGAATTATGATAAATGTCTAGCCTAATGTGTAGGAAAAATCATTAATTTGCATGAAACCTTAGGGTCTAATATTTGAGTGTATGAGGACCTAGTATCCGAATCTAGGGTTTGGAAGGTTTTACACAAAATATCAAAACATTTCATCAATGAAACCATAATATAGGACTGATATGTATAGTTATATTGTAAAAATATCAATAAAAATAAGATTTTAATAAACCTTAATTTATTAGACAAAAATGGAGAAGGTAAACCCTAGTATAGAACCAGGGCTTTAAAGTAGTATTTGAAGTAAGTCAAGTCCACTAAATGAATTATTTTTTTAGGGTTTGTGAAGTGCAAAAAATAGGTTTTTAAAGGTTATGAGTAAAATAAATTAGGGTATAAAATATACAATAAATACAACCACTAATTTGTGAAAGAACTGAGCTAAACTGATAATTATAAAAATAGTAATGAATGAGACAAATGAATACATAGTTAGAAACTGACTAAGGTTGATGATCCATATTATATAAATAGTATAGAAGTTTATTATGGTGTTATAATCAGTATCCATGTGTCAAATTTCCTCTTAGATAGTAGTGTTATACATTGGATAGTAGCTCTATGGCACTAGTTTCCACCTTTGGTGCTAATGTCATCTTTTTGAATTAATTTTGGGTTTTGTAGACCAGGTCTTATTCCATCTCTAGTCCAAATTTTATTTTTCTTTGATCAATACTTTTTGCTAATGGATACAAAAACAAAAATTGTTTATCTTCCAAACATTAATGTCACCAACAACATTATATGGTTTTTAGATTTTGTGCCTTGGACTTTATAGTACCAATTGGGGTGTGTTGATAATTCTCTAAATTTCATGATATCCAAAAACTTGTAGGGAAAATAGGTAGTTCTACATGAAATTGTTTATAATGAATTTAACATCCATCCACTTCGCATTTTAGTTATTATCTATGTATTGATGTTATTTCATGGATTAAGGTACATGTAAACTAACAAAATTGGGTATAATAGATATCCATTCAAGAATATTCAATCATATATCAGGTTATGTGAATAAGGGACCAAGAAAATTTAGAATGCCCAATGTATTTTTTTAGATAAGAAATTGTTGAATTTGGAATCTATCCCTTCATATTTTATTATATTTATGTCTAGTGACGTTTTTTTGAGTATTAAGATGTATGTCCAATATAAAATTTGGGCATAATACGTATCCATCCCAATGTCTTCAATCATCTTTGAAATTATGTGAACAAAGGATCAATAATGTAATCACCTAAAGGTTGTAATTGGATGATAAGAGTATTGTTTGAGTTACCCTATCCCTAAGCTTGAAATATACCTATTATATAGCCTTAGACTTGAATTTCCATCCATTCATTAGACCTTACTCACTTACATCCAGTCAATACACAGTACCTAAACTATCACCTTTGACTCCAATCCAGCTTTCCCAAAATTCTACCAAATGGACATTAGCACCATGTTTAGGACACTACAACCACATGTCACTAGTGTCTCCAACTAGGCACTACTATGCTTAGCCCAAATTTTTCCCAATAGATATTTTTTCAAAAGTGTACCCCTCCTAAGGTTATCCTAAGCTCATTTATTATTTGCACAAGTAGCAGAACCCTATATATACAAGTTTAATCCATCTCTATTAACTTGATGGAAAATAGATAAAAAGGGCTATTCAAACCAAATATAAAGTTGTGAAAAATCAAGGTAAATTATGTCCTAATTTATACATACTACCATCTATAGCAACCCTAAGTCTAGTTTTCAAGCATTCAAAGGTTCAAGCACATTCAAGGCATCCAAGATCACTCTCATTATATCATTCATGTGCTCATACATCAATTACTAGGTGGGACAACTACATCATACTTGATCCCTCTTTAGAGTATTGGTATGTAGGAAACTCTCTACAAAGTGGGGTATTGAGGATATCCAATCCATCCTACTAACACATTGAAATATTTCTCACATCACACTTTCAAATATAAATAGGGTTTTGAACATCAAATCAATATTTACAATTACAATATACAACTACAATCTTTGGTCTTAGAAGGACAAAAACACACAGACATAGGCATAAGTGTTCCCTAAAAATAGGAATAGTCCCACAAAGGGCACATTAGTGCCACATCTTGGACACTACACATGTATGGCACTATTTTCCAAA
The DNA here is from genome assembly GCA_037957365.1 of Torreya grandis. NCBI lineage: Eukaryota > Viridiplantae > Streptophyta > Pinopsida > Cupressales > Taxaceae > Torreya > Torreya grandis. The sequence continues at coordinate 187,628 of JARHVA010009486.1, read as the reverse complement.
CAATGCACTACTATCCAATGAATAGAATAATATCATAATTCTATTTGTGACACTCAGAACTACTCAAATCTCTAGTTTCAAATCCTAGATCATCCATGACCATTATTTTTCAAATAATCCTATATATATTCCTATTTATTGTTATTATTATAAAGTCAATCAAGGTCAAATTCCTTTATAAATTAATGGGTTAATTATTTTAAATTTTTATTTGATTTAGACATCTCATTCCCTTAACCAAACATAGGAAATTACATATGTAAAACCCTAAAATTTTAAATCATTTGATGAACCCATCTTAATTCAAACATTGCATAAAACTCAAGTTTGAATTCAATTCCTATTTTTGTGCAATAAATTTAGGGCTGCATACTTCTAATTTTTTGATTTTATTTAAACAACGTAGCTAAATAAAATCAAATTTACATTAGTGTTTCAATTTATTTTATAGCTAATTTAAATTGTTGTAAAAAAACCCTAGCTTCTACAAACCTTAACCCTAGATTATATTATGGTTTGTATCTTTTTTCCTCCTATTTTCATTATCTAATATTAATTATTTAAAATTCTTATGTTATCTTGTATTATCTATATTTCAATTTATTTACTATATGTCATCTAAAAAAGTGATGTCTCTTCCATTAAGAAGTGCTAGACTAGGTGGTCATCATATAGATCATACTCAAATAGCAACTATCCAACCTCTATAATAATGGCAAAGAATGTATTAAAACTCTATATGTGAATCCTTCACATCCTAATTATGTGTAATTCAATGACAATGCATTTGAGGATGAGAAATATAACCAAGAATAAGCTTAGGTCCATGTTGAGGATCAAGACACACTACCTCCATGTAATGGGAATGATATAGTTTTGAATAGAGATGAGGTATTATAGAGCTTCAGGGATAGAATTAAAGAACAACCCCATGATCATTCATATATTTTATAGGCCATATTATAGATCAAGAATAATATCATTAATGGTCAATCTTTTACCCTTCTAATTAATAGGGATTATTTTAGATAATTTCGACTTATCTATAGTCTAATGAAAAAACAAATATCAATAATACACCTAAAGTTTTCAAAATTTTATAATTTTAAATTCTTTATAATCTAATATATGGGGAATAGATCCAAATTATTACCATACTCTTCACGTGCAACTTGAATAGAACCCAAAGACTATTCATTTTTAATGATTATCTCTCATCTAATTTAGGGACATAAGTCTAGATTATCTGAAATAGTACTTTAATGATGTTGGTACACCTTCAGTGGACCCACTCAACTAATGCAAATATCTCAACCAAAACTTGTTATTCAACCATCAGTGACAACAAATCCACTTATGGATAGTTCTTCTCCTCTAGATGTATAATACCTTATGCAACAATTTATTTCTCTCCAATCTAAGGTGTTACATATTGAACAAGGAGCAGTTAAGCCTTCTCATGCCTTGGATTTCAACATTCTATTACATACACCATTGGCACATCACATTGTGGGAAATGCTTTGCCATATGGTTTCGTAGTACCCAAGCTCACATTATTTTATGTCAAGGGTGACATAGAGCATCACCTTCGATCCTTTCATGCAACATGCTTGGACTATGTGGCCAATGATTGGCTTCTTACAAATCTATTTCCATGCAGTCTCAAGCATTATGCTTTATAATGATTCTATGATTTACCTAACCAATTTATCATGGAATTTAATCCTTTAGAAGATATGTTCTTATCACACTTCTTTATCAGCATAAATGATAAGATATCCTATGCATAAGTGTCAAAACTCAAGAAAAATTTAAATGAGCCCATAGCCGATTATGTCTTACAATACAAGACAAACTTATAAAAATTGACTAGCCCCATGGTAGATAGAGAGCATCAAGATATATTAAAATAGAGTATATTAAAAGTACTTCACAAATTAATCTTACTAAATAAGTTTCCCAGATTTACAAACATGTGCCACATAGCTAAGGAAATGGAGGTTAGGCTCTTATCAATGGGCAAACTCAAATATACAAATGGATCAATTTCAACTATTAAGGGTTCAAGTAAACCTCCATATATGGTCATAACCATAGATTAAAAATTAGGTCAAAATACAATATTAAATGTAGCTTCAAATCCTTCTCCTAGATTTGTTTTATTATCTCCTTAGTAGAGAGTATTCACTAATTTACTATAGTCACTATCACAAGTTATACAATAAATATTAGAATGCAATGTCCTATCTCCCCTCTCATTAAAGAGGTTGATACGACATGACCTCTTCTAATGAGTTGTGATTAAAATGAATTATGTGAGTATCATAGGGCACCAAACCACATTAAAAATATATGAATTATCTTGAATCACAAGGTACAAGACCTTATTGAGGTGAACATTGTTGATGTCGACACACCCACCAAGGAACTAAAATAAAAAACAAAGGCAAAGGCACTTAAGATATTTTTGGATCCCTTTCCTAATAATATATATAATGAGGCAAGGATAACATCATCTTTTCATTATACATACCAAGATCATCCACTACCAGCTTCTTATCACACAATTATAGTGGAGACACATCCCATAAATAATATTATTTACATGTATCACACTACAGTGCCACCTAGATGACTTATCACATTTTTAGAGCAGGAGATTTTGGATGATGACACTTATTTACATGTTCTCTTCATATGAGTATATATACACCACCATCCTCTTCATAATGTCATGGTTGATAATGGGTGAAGCATAAGCATGTCCATCATGACACTCTTACATTACACAGGCTAAATAGACAAGGATACATTCCCTATAGATATAGTTATTCATGGTTTTAATGGCCATGTTCAGAGCTCCATCATGGAGATAATACTTCCATTATAGGTGTGACCAACACATGTAGCCACTTAGTTTCTAGTAGTACTTAGATTGGCTATATTTGACATATTATTGGGTAGGCCATTATTATAATAGCTTAGATCCATCATGTCTATATTACATTGATGCCTCAATTATATACATGTTAATTAGGTGGTTGATATTGAGGGTGTCCCATATCATTATCCTCTTCCCATCCCATAAGAAGTTCCAACATATATTCAAGTCACACTTTCAACACTAACACTAGTTACAGTTTGAGTTCCACTACTAAATATTACATGGTTATCTATTTAAGTAGAGAGTATAACTCCTATGTATACATAATAGTGTTTAGTAGAGTCCTAAGAGTAGGCTAGGTCTACTTATATATTGTCTACATGCATGCATACTCTCCATCAGAGACCATTACTAGAGATACCATTACATCAAAGATATGTTATGGATTCTATGGGACCTCCTTCTATGTAATTCACAATGAGATCAGTTATATTGGGGTCTAGGGGTTTTCATCATGGGGAACCTACATCACCTATAACTTCTACATCTACCAAATGGGTCCCTAAGACCCCTACAATTCATAAGCCATCAATGTTAGTACGACAACATCATAGCATCACTACTAAGGCAACTTTAGGTTTAGATTCTATAACACACAAGATCATGGGCTCATAGTTACCCTTTCACACCCATCATATGGTCACTATTCCACTTTTCAACACATATCATGGTTATGGTGAGTCTCCCATGAGATTCATTGGTTAGTATGGTTTATATCCTTGTACATACTTCCTTTTCTATCTCGTTCCTCATACATAGTTTACTTTCATATGCTTGTACATAGCTTATACTCAAAAAACACAAAAATAATATAATATGTCAAAATATAAAAACATTCAAATATTTCAAAAATCCAACATTTTTTTAGATTATGTGTTACTTTGTTTACATTTCTACTATTTTCTAGATATTGCATATTGTTATTTATCCTATTATAGTTGGTTTTATCATACACATATTTTTTATCTGTTCTTATTGAGTGCTTGTAGATTCCAAATAAGACTGTAGTCCACTACACAAATCCATACCAAATATCATCTATCAATTAGGGGCATTTACATAGATCCAAGTCTATACATTACTACATCTACCCACTCAAGGGCATCTCTTCCATAGTTGTTATAACCATGTTTTATCTTACATATTATACCTTCCATTTATGCATTGATTTATCTTGATATTGATCATTGCTATTTTTTTCTCAAAAAATTTCCCAACTATCACTATTTAGCTTGTGTGTGTGTGTGTGTGTGTGTACCTTGGAATCTAAATAGATTTGTATTAAACAGTTATACATGCTTTCATTTCTAGTTCCTATAGTGGACTTGATTGTGTTACTATGCTTCTTATATCTTTGAGGGAATTTGAATATGACATTGTTCCTTTGCTTATACATCATGTCTCTATTTTATGCCTTAGACATGTGCCCATTTCCCTTGTGTGTGCTCTTTCATGATTCCATATGTGGACATTTGAACATATCTTTCTTTATGGCTCTATGTACAATTTCTTGTTGTTTGTGTATGTGGACATTTGAATATGCCCTTTTATGTTTTCATTCTTATATTTAGTGGCATGTGCTCATATCCCTTGTATTATGTCCCCTTGGCCTAATCCTTGAGTGCCTCATATGATTGTATTTTTACTTACTTGTTTGCTTCTACACTATGACACTTGTATTTTCTTGTTACACACACACACACATTTTTTTGATGTCATGAGATACCTCATTCATTTACCTATCACACTTGGAAGCATTGATGGGCATCATTCCCCATCCCCCTAGGTAGTTCCTCATATTTTAATATTGTTATACATTGATTACATCTATCTTGACACCCCTGTCTAATGCTATATTACAACATACATCTTTCATTTCCTATTGTTACTCAAATACATTTACATTCTAATGTTATGTCTATATATTATATTTGATTATCATGCTCTAGCTAACACTTTTTGTAGAGATACTTCTTTAGAGGGAAGTTATTCCAAAAAATTTATAACTACCCTCAAAATATGGGTATTTTTAGGGTTTTTTACAAAGATCAAGATCCCATTTTATTTTTCATAGATATATTTCAGCACATAGGCTTAGTTACAAAGATCAGACTCATGGTAGACATAGAACATAATACAGGTTTAATAGTCAGTTTAGAACACATAAAGACTAGATTAGATAGACAATAACACCTAGATTAGGAAACTAGTACCACAGGGAACTACTATCCACTACATGGCACTATTATCTAGTAGCCCCAACTTTAGGATATTCCAATTCATTCAAACGAATACATCAGGTATAGAATAAATTTGCATAGATATAGTCACAGGTTTGGTATTATGTTTAGATTTAGCTCCAGGATTAAGTCATTTCAATCTAGATTCTTACCAATTATTCAAATTTAGGGCATCATGAGAAGCATAATTAATCATACATTCATATCAATACACAAATTTAGCTATTACATACTTGATTCATATTCAGTATACTTAGATACCAGATTGGGGGCATGTGCATAGCACATAGTTTTCATATACTCATATTTAGATAGGTTGATTAGATGGAATGGTAAACTCCATGCCATTATCTACACTATATATACTTGTCATCACATTCTAGGTTATCACTAGATTCATGTCTTATTCCATCTACAATGGTTAGCAATATCGAGTGGCCTTGAGCTACTTAATATACCCAAGTGGCCATGAATATGAATACACAATTACATTACGTAGTTAGATACTTTTAGCACTTTGTGTAGTACATTTAATGATGCATCTAATTCACAAATGGGGAAATGATGGAATCATGGCATAATTAATTTATTGATCCACCTACATGGAAGGGTTTAACACACATACAACCTTATCCAAGTTATTCACATAAATCAAGATCCACCAAGTAGGGGTGGGAAATGATGGAGTCAAAATTGGATTGAGTTCTTGAGCCACCCATATGATGATTGAGAAACCATTACCTCAGTTAAAGTTATCTAATGATATTATCATTATGCACATTCACATATAGTCACCAAGTTCATTCACTGGTTCACATACCCAATGAGGTGTATGTTATGCCTATTTTTTACACCCCTCCTAAATTTTCAAATCCATACTTACTACCATAGTGATGATTCTATCACAATGCCTAAAACTATGTTGGGGACCCTATTAATTAATGATATTTTTAGATGCATATTTGATTATGAAATTGTAATAATTATTTGATGATTTTAAATATGTTTCTATGGTTTTGAAAATCATGATGGATAAATGAATAAAATATGCATATATGATTTAGCCTATTTGACAATTGTAGTAAACTTATTTTTCTCAATTATTAGTCATTTTGATGATATATTTGAAGTGATATTGCAAATTCAGTTTTAAAGTGGATGGTTCTTTTTAACTTTGATGGTTCAAAAATACTCAGTTGATTGATTCATTCTTGTATCAGTTTATTCATGAAAATTTAATTGGTATTCGAGATTTGAGTTGATCAATTTAGTTGGCTTATATGGTGTTTTCAATTAATATATTTATTTAAATAGAATGGATGATGGTGTTATAGTAGGATGATTCCCTCACACTCCGTCATCTTACAAGTCAATTTTATTAATTGGTTTTTCAGATGCATAGTCATTTAATTAGCATTCTAAGTTAATTGTTCAAGATTCAAAATCAAATTGATGATTATTATGATTAGTAGAAATATTTGGTTGATGAAAAGTCTTTTGGAGAACATAATTATCATTGTTAAGATCATTTGATTAACTTCATTTGATTAAGGTGTTTTGAAGTATGCTAAGGGGATTTTTTCTAACTACATTCCTTATTTCCTAAGGTCATGATAACTAAGCACATAGTATTAATAATTTAATTGGTTTTGACGTGACTTGTGCTACATATTAAGGGACATGTATAGTTTTGAAGGGTTTGTTTGAGAACTTAGGTTAATCAGTGATTTTGGTAATAAATGATCCTAAGGCTCTAATGTAGCATGGTTACTAGCTGAGTTAGCACCTAATTGGCTTGGACCCATTAAAACATTGGTCAAGTTGGCATTAGTATTAACTATTCAAAATCATGTCTTGATGCTTTGAGATTATGATAGATTTGGCAATAATATTGGCATTGATTACCAACTGATCTCCTTGAGTTATGAGACTTGGTGAAGGTTTTTGTATGAAGATTAGTAGGTTGTTAAGTCTAGCAGGATATCAAAATGTTTGAAGGAATCACTAAGTATGTGATTGGTAAATGTGAACCAATAGGAAAAGAGCACTAACTCAAACAGTTATGGCTTGGAGGGTGGCAAATAAAAAATTAGTTTTCTTCATTAATTGTGTCATTTGTGAGCTTAGAGTGGAAGTGAGGTTATGGTGTGACATCATTCAAGTTGTAGAGAGAAGCCGAGTGTGAATTGTGAAGAATTTTGGATTCAAGGTCAAGTATGTGCATTTCATTTTCTTGTGGAAGTATGATTTTCATCAAAATAAAGGAAAGTCTTTATTTAGCTTCGAATCTAGATATCTAGTTAGTTTTGGAAGTCTACAAGAATTTGAATGTTATTATATGCAAGTATGTGGTTAAATTTTTTTTTCAAGGTGACAAGTTTGCATGAATAAATGATCTCTGGTAGTCTAAAAATTTTCATGGAACAACTATCTATTACTTCAAATAAGTTTATCTATGAAGTTTTTTCTTTTGGGTCTCAGGTTCCTATCGTGGGTATTTTGCATACATTTTTATATAGAAATGCTATATTTTCGATGTTTATAAGTCAAGATAATCCCTACATATGCATGAATCTATAAAATTTAGCATGCATTCATTTTTAGTTTCATTTTTCAAAGGAAATTTCCATTCATGTTTTAAAGGTCTCTTGTATCAAGCTTGTCTTAAAATATGGAGTTATCATATAGGATTTAGACTTAATCTCATATCAACATGTTTTTTGAAAAAACTTATCAGTTTGTAGCCATTCCTTATTTTGGGTGTTGAATAGAATGGAAGTTTGAGATTTTATCATGATATTCAGTGGTAGTATGTAGAATGGTTCATCATTTTGATGATTAATTTTCATATTTAGGGATTTATGTTTATCAGTTTATCACATGCTTGAATTTGTTAGTTTAGTTACATGAATTTCTTGTGGAAAATTGGATTCATATAGATGACTATTGTGAAAATGATTTTCAGCAAATATTGGTATTTTGAGATTCAAGATGTTTTCTACGTGAGAAATGTTTAATGACCATGAAGTTTGTGGTATATATAGAGGGTTGTAATGAGATAGAGATGGAAAAATTTAGTTTGTTGTGTTTTAATATGTTGATATGTTTTATTAATGGATTTAAGTTTTAGATATAGATTTTGGTTAAGTTATTAAAACAAATCTAGCATAAGTTGGGCAGTTTAAATCAGTGTATTATATGATTAATTTGAAATTTTCAAAATAGTTGAGTATGGATAAGCTTTCATAGGTTCTTGAATGGTTCAAATTGAAATTAAATTTTGAAACATTTATATAAAATATTGTTAAGATTCAAATGTAGTGATGTAATATACTTTTAGATTTATGTTACAAATATAGTCACGGTCTCATATTTTGAATTTCAGCACTTCTTTCATATTGTTTCTTCTTTCAGTATGTCTAGGTGGGAACAACCATCTTAAAAAAGTAATGATGGAGGATGAGGATAGATCTCAGTCAGAGGTGTTCAATCAAGTCATAGCAGAAGTTCTAATAGGATTGGTTTTCATACTGGATGCTTTGGGTCTAGATTTCCTAGGGGCACAAGGATGTCTATTCATTTTGATGCATCTGACGTTGATTTTTGGAATGTTCTAAACACTTTTCCTATCCAAAGAGGCTATGATGGTTATAAAGGATATATAGGTCATAGGGGTTTGTGAGGTCAAAGATTTGGATCCCATTCTCAATCTCAAAGTAGTTATTCTCATTTCTTTGAGCATCATCCTAAGCATGATCCTTACATGAAATTGTAACCCCCTATTTTTAGACGAGAACTAGTTGATCAACCACTTCTTGCTAATAAACTTTGTAATAATCATCCTAAAAACTAGCTTGACAAAGAAACAACTCATGCCAAGGACCTTATAAAATTGGTCACTCTTTCAAACACACTTGCACCATCTGATACAAATATTAGTGGAAAATGTAGAAATTTAAGCCTTTTAGGAGCACATAGTGAACTGTTTTTAGGTTGAAGAGGTTAAATTTGGGGGACTAAGGTTATATTAATAGAAGGAAAACCATAAACATTCCTAACTAGGTTGTTGAAAAGAGTTATGCCATGAAAAGATCTAAACTTGAAGCATCCAGTGAACTCAGGAGGATTAAGAGGGTTAAGCTAGAAGTTGATGATGATACATCTGATACATGGACCAGAATGCTACCATTCCTTGTTATGGAAATGGAATGTAATGTTTGTCTTAATTAGTAAAACAAACTAGTAATTGAATTCTTATATGACTTGGATGAGTACTAGTCATCCAAGGGACAATTTATATTTAAGTATTTGAACTTTTCACACAGTTTGATATTTCAGCATGATACTTTCATTTTGATAATTTCAAGAGATTTGGTATAATTAGTAATTCAGAGTTTGGTATGGTTATATATGCTTAAGTTTAATTTAAATGTGATATGGTTTAAACATAAGTGATATTTATCAATTTTTTATTTATTATTTTATGATTGTTATGTATCCTATTATATTATCAATTAATTTGGGTCCCCACCCATTAAGATTAGTACCTAGTCTATTTTATTAAACATCTTGATCAAATTAAGACTTTAAAGTCTTAACTGATTTATCCTCACACTATTTAGTTAATTAATTGAATTTTTTAAAAGTCAATTAGTTAACATTAACTAATAACTAACTAAACTTACTTATAACTTATTTCATAACTAAAGTTGAGGATATTAAAGGATATCAAGAATTCATTTAAAGATAGAAGTTTAATAGGTATTGAAGACTGAAGTATTTTCTAAAGTTAATCATTTATCTCTTATTTATATTTAATTTCTCTACAATGGTACAACTTTTTTCGATAGTCCCAATGGTACTTTATCTAATGGTTGAGTAATCACTTATGCAACATAGGTACATCCAGTTTTATTTGTCATCCATTACTGATTATCTAGATTTTACCAAGTTTAATCTCTTTTGATGACTATTATTTACAGTCTTATGCATATAATTCAAGTTATCAACCTAAAAATGATGATCATTTCACCTTTATGTGACACTTAATTGATCTATTCAATTGTTGAGTTTTCTTTTCAAGTTTTGTAATGAAGGATTGTTGGATTTCTCATTTAAAATTTTTCATTTATGCTAAGACAACTCTCATTTTGAGACTCACAACTCTTTTGTAAATAATTAACTTTATTACTAATATAATAAAATTTCAATTTTCTTTTAGTTCTTTTCTCTTGTTAGATACTTTTAATTTATTGTCATGTTTAAAAAATTTAAGTTGTTTTCTTAAGAACTTTTGTTACTGTATAAATTAGTAGTAATTTTTTAGTTTAGTTATTTCATAATTAGGTTTATAGTTTACTTTTCTTTTTAGTTAAATTAGTTTTTAATTATCTTTAGTTTGTTTAATTTTTATTTATTCTAATAGACTATTTTAGTTTCAATTTTATCTTAATTTCAGATCTATCATTTAGTTTAAATTTTTATTTTTACAAGTTTAGAGTTGTTTGCATTTATAATAGTTTAGATTTTATATGGTTTTAATCTTAGTTTATTTTTTTTTTAAGTTTTATTTTTGTTGTTTGTTTTTCTTAAGTAGTTTCCTTCTTTCTTACATTGAGTTTATTTTCTATTTTATTTTATTTATTTTATCTTTTATTTGTTATTGATTTCTTTGTTGTTTTGTTTTAGCTTATTTATATCTTTCATTTAATATCTAAATCATTACAAAATAATGAAATTCATTTGAGTACATATGAACATTTAGAATTAGATTTATATTCTTTAAGAGATTATCTAATTAATAGGTTTTCTCTGTTAGATAGAATAGATTATAGATTTTTAATTGAGATAATGCAACAAGTTACTTAAATAACTTATTTATCATTTTCCCAAAATTTATAATAAAAACCCCCCTCGTGTCTGTAGGATCTTAAATTAACCTTTAGAACTCCTACGATTCCAACTTGACCTTCACGATAGGTGAAAGGGTTGATTTGTTGATGGAATAATTTCCATCATCAATAGTGTATTCATTCCTTTCCTCTCTCTTTACTCAGTTATTTCATTTTAGCATTCTTTTATTTTTGACTATCTCATTAGTAGGGATTAATTTTTGCATGTTTCATTTTAGGACATTGCTTTCGATCATGTTTCATATATGAAAACCTAGATTCATATATTCAAACTTAGTTATATGAGATTCACTTCTAAGACAAGCCTAGGTATGTTTCTTTTTTATTTATACTAGTCATTTCACTTTGTTGCATTACTATCATAAATAGGGTGAAAGGGTAATAACCTAAAAGTGGTAATTGGATGCTTAGAGTGTTTCTTGAGTAACCTTATCCCTAATCTTGCCAAAGACCTATTCTAGAGCCTTAGACTTTAGAATTTACATCCATTCAGTAGACCTTGATCACATACATATAGTCAAGATATAGTCTCTAAATTTTCACCTCTTACTCCAATCCAACTTTCCCATAATTATTCTAAAAAGACATTAACGCCACAATTGGGACACTACAACCACATGACGTTAGTGTCGCCAATTGGGTGTTATTATTTTTATCCCTCGGTCTTCTCAATAGATACTTTCTCAAATATGTGACCCTCTTAATGTTGGCTTAACCTCATTTTCTTAACCACACAAGGAGTAGAACCTTATATATACAAGTATAATCCAACTTTATTGGATAGATGGAAACTATATGCCAACGTTATTCAAACCAAATATAATGTTCTACAAAATTAAGATACATTATCCATATGTTTCCCTACTTTATACATACTACCATCTAAAATAACCCTAGGTCTAGTTTTTAAACATTCAAAGGCTCAAATAAATTTAAGGCATCCAAGGCCACTCTCATTCTATCATTCACTTGCACATGTACATCAAGCACTAGGTGGGAGAAATACATTGGAATTGATCCCTCTTTGAAGTATAGGTATGTAGGCAACTCTCTACACAATAGGGTGTTGAGGATGTCTAGTCCATCCTATTAACACACTTAAATCTTATTCATATCACACTTGCAAAGAGAAATAGGGTTTTTCACATCAAATAAAGCTTTACAGGTATAATATACAACTATAAAATTTAGTCATAGAAGGAAAAAGCACAGAAACATAGGTAAAAATGCTCCCTAAAAATAGGAACAATCCCACAAAAGGGACATTAGTGCCACATCTTAGACACTACACATGGATGGCACTTCTATCCAAATTGGTTGCTACTATCTAATGAACAAATAACTATTAGAATCTTTCTTTTGATACTCAAAAGTACTCAGATCTCTCATTTTAGAACCCAGATCATCTATGACAATAAGTTTTTAGATAAGTATATATTTTTCCCTATTTATTATTATTATTATTATTACAAATTCAATCAAGGTCAAATTCATTGAAAAACTAGTAGGTTAATTATTTCAATTTATTTAA
>JARHVA010009486.1:135000-170000 GCA_037957365.1 Torreya grandis | reverse complement strand
TAATTATATATTTTTTAAAGAATAATAAAACATGTTTAGTTTATTATCATATTTGTAAAAAAATTAGTAAGTATCACATCTTATGAACCATTCATTGAGGATCTCCCATATTATTTCAATGTTTCTATAATACATTATTCTATAATATAGTTTTTTGAGATTGAAGTATATATTTTTAATTCAATCTCCTTGTTAGGGACACTAGAATATCTCCTACTTATGAGATCTCAACATATCTAGCCAAGAAGATCAATATGTTGATGAGTTATTATTATTCAATTATTCAATTTATTTTATTGATTTTATTAAGATAATAAAATAAGAAGAAGAATATGGATAGTGACATTTGATGTAGAGTCATCTTGTAGCAAGGTACTAATAAATGAAGTGGTTAATGTAGTCATTATTTACATAGATTAAGAGATAATTAAACTTTGGTAGAATTATTCATGAGATCTATTTTATTCTCTTTTAAATTTAATTTTAATTAATATTGAAATGTATATCGATGATCTGTGCTCTTTAATTAATCATGAAAAAATGATTAATGTATAATTTTTAAGAGATAATTTTAAAATCTTTCTAAATAAAAATATAATGTTGGAAGAAATAATTGATAACATTCAAGTTATCAATACAACAAACAAAACTAAAATAAATTTAATGTCAATAGTATAAATTTCACTAAAATTAGTGTGGCATTAATTTACCCTCCCTTAATATCATTCTTATACTACACATAACAATGATGACCCTTGATCATTAAAATTATAAGAAGGGATCACCCATTAATCTTTACTTTAATCTTTTGTCATATCATGAGAAAATAATAGAAACAAGTGCCATGGATAGCTTTAGTAATTTCCCTTGCATTAAATTTTGCAGATTGTATTATTAACTACAATAACCAAATTGAAAGTATAACCAAATTGGAAGTATGTATTTATAGTATTGTGGTAGGAGATAGAGATGATGTTTGATCAAAATAATAAATAATGGTAAAAGGGATTAAGTAAAATACAATCATTTGAAAACTTATGAGGTCATATCCCATAGTACATCCCCTATAAAGTTCAAACTTGCAGAGCCTCTAGATGGAAAATTAATTGCCAGCAAGTAGTCATAACTTTGTGCCTCATCTAACATTTCCCTAATGTCATCACCACTATAGTCAATACTCTTGCACAACTTGTATTAACAATTTCCTGCCACCACATCCTTCTAGTTCATAAAATTGTAGTAAATTTTTTCAATGTCTGCTGTCACATTGCCTTTTTGGTGAGCGTAGAGATCATATCCTCCAAAGAATTAGTAATGGTAGCTTATTTTTAGAATTGGAGATTTAGAATTCCATAAATAATAGAATTTAAGGCCATCTTATAAGTTTTAATAAACTTTATTGATGGTTTTTGAAAGTATATGAACCTCAGTGTCTAACTCATCCACTGGCTCCATAATTTCCTATCCTATGAATACACCAACATGGCCTCCTTTATGGCTTTTGAATGCTATAGACTGTACAAAGATGAAGAAAAAACCCTAAGATGGATGATATTTAGCAATCACACCACCATCATTTTATAGCATAGTTTTCATGTGAACACAAAGTACTTATTAGCTCATAAGGATGGACTTAGATCTAGCCTACACAGGTACTTCAATTTCAAAAATGATTAGTTACCTGATAAAATGGAAGCAATCAGGGATAAATCATCAGGAAATAAACACCTTATGCCTACATGATTAGGTGAGGTTTTTGTCTTCCCAAATGCAATAATTTTATCACACCTATTGCCATTGGTTTTGCCTCAATCAATGAGGTCTTTCACCTGGTGAAGCACCACATGGTTCACCACCCATAACCCATCTAGTGTGTAGCCTAACATGTAAAACTATGATGACTAAGGCCCCTATTTTTTCTATAGAGGAGAGGGATTTTTCCATGCTAGGTTAAAGAAAAAACTCCCCAAAATAGAAATTGAAAAATGGCAAAATTTGATCTCAATTTAGCATTGAATGCCATTTCAAATCTAGTTGTTAACCTAGGTTCTATAAACTAGTAATCACCATCCTTGTAAAAAAATGGAAAATAAACAAACATGTCTTATAGAAGCCTCCCAAGAGGAATAAATAAGTACTTACAATAGCCATTCATTACCATGAAGTTGTAGGTGAAATGGGCATTTGGCACTGCCCAACACATGACAATTATCCTTGCCCTCTATAACACCCTACTTCCTTTACTAGTTTCTCAAATAACAATGAGGAACATATTATGGGTTTGAAATGATGTAATTCGATGCCAGTCAAAAAATTTAATCACTGGTTAACCATAACTAGTGAAAATAATAAAATATTAGTAACGCCCATTAAACATTGGAAAATAATTCTATTTTGGGTGAATAAGATTTGCTAATTAGAAGTCAACTACAGGGAAGACTAATTAATATGCTGAGATGAAACATATAATACCGGGCAGGTACTAATAAATTATTTTTAAGACCCTCTCCACTAGGAATTATAATATTTGTGATGACAAGAATTTATATTAGGATATTTATAATTTGAATATAGAATTTAAGAGGAATGGATAAAAGGGGAAACATAATTTAAATTCTTTAGATCAATTGAAAATAATTCACGATTGGTGACCTATTATGGAAAACTTGACATGGGTATTATCTTACTTATATTGATTCAATAAGCTCTCATTAGCTTCCTGAATGATCAAATAGAACATAGCGAAAAAAGGTGAATTCTATTAGGGTGAGTGCACATGTTGGTCATTTAATATAATATTAAATTGACTATATATAAAAATGACGTATGAAATTTATTTAATGAAACACTTTTTTACAACAATGCATCATTTTCCAATTCGTGATGCCAATGTAATAGCAATGGAGGATTATTATTTCAAAAGGTAATTATGAGAAACTATAGAGATGAGTAACCATAATTTTTATTTAATAATTATTTCCTTTGGAAGTTCATTATAAACAATTGTAAAAGTGACCCCTCATCTTAAGAGATGTGATAGTCAATGATAAATGAATTATAAGTTACATAATTAATAATGATTAATTTGTTTATTATTCATAAAAAATATATTAAGTAGATGAATTATTTTTATAAAGAGTTTTAGGCTATTAGGAATGGTAAAATAATTTTATGAAGTCAAGATTTGAAGGGTTCACAACAAAAACATCATAAATGTAGTTACAAACAAATTAAATGCAACACAAATCAAACTAAATGATTATTCAGAATATGAAATAATGATATGTTAGTACAAAGGTAAACACTTGATAATTTAGTCAAGATGAAATATTAATCTAGCTAATCTAATCAATGTGGGATAAATCTTCATATAAGACAAATCCACTACAAGACAAAATAGATAGTTAATACACTAAAAAACATAAGAAAATGCATGAAATACATAATCTAACACTCAACTCCCTCATCGCTCCCTCCCCCCAAGTGAAGTTAAGGTCTAATAAAAGTCAAAAAATAAATAGTGGCATATCCACAAAATGAGTCCCAACAACAAGGGTTGATAAGGTACTCATGTACAATATGTATCCATGAAATGAAGAAAGAGATAAAACCCATAGAAAATAAAAATCCTCGCCTCCCCCACCCAAAAAAAAAAGAAATGATGTAAAATAAGGAAGGAATAACTTCATATGGAATCCACCCAAGGACAAATATCATTGATACTGAATCTATCAATACTCCAAGTCAAAATCATAAGATGACTAGTGTTTATGTCAAGATCCTCAGTTAGAAGACTATATAAGATCCATCTACATCAAATAATGTTTCTTCCTTTTTCTAAAAGAAGAACATGTATGTTATACTAGAATTCTTCCCATTACACAATGGAAGATAAAAGAGGCAACATTATAAATATCTCTGAATCACATCCAAAGTTGAAGTGTGGCATAGGTCTGACAAGATCATGCATAATAACTGAATGTAATGCCATGAAAATGAACCAATTAAAAAAATACATTGAACATTCACTAAAATAATGTCAATGGGAAGTTGATCATAATGATAAAGTGCACTCTCACTAAATTTAGTAGAGTCTTTTGAAGTGATAATTTGTGGTGGCTCAATATCATGCATAGGAACAAAATAATGTTATACAAATAGATATCTCACATCTAGAATAAACTCATCCCATAGAGATAGCTTGATAAACAAAAATCCATCAGGAATGTGTCATCGTAAGAAACTATAGTAAGAGGAGAGAGTACATCATCAGAAGATAAAACTTCACTAATAAGAGGAGAAGGAGATGGAGAATCATCATCCATATCACCATCAAAATATAAATCTTCACTAATAAGAGGAGAATGAAGTGGAAAAAAAAGAGGTGGAGTAAAAGAGGGTGAAAAAGACTCAAAAGACTCTGTATCTTTCTCAAATAAGGATATAATAGCATCCCATGGTCCCTTTGGTGATGTGGCATCCATAACATGAATGTACAAGCTATCTAAAACATATAACCTCATATTACATCTTATGAACTTGTTATAATGCTCTCTACACACCTCTGATGTTTTATCAAAGAAGGAAAAAAAATCCAAAAATGCACAATCCAAAAAACATTTACACAGATCTTTCCATATAGGTGAGTCAAAAATGGTAATGCCTTGAAAAAATGAATGAGTATAATAACTAATACATGGATCTATTTACAAAATAAATTCCATCACTGATAAAAGGCTAAAACAAACCATAAAATCATAGTCCTTTGCCAATCCTCTTTACAATGCCACAACAAAGATTTCAATGCAAGCCTCTCACACAATCATGACAAGTTGAAACACCACTTCTTCACCTACAATTTTCAATGCATCATATCTCAATCAATGCCTTCTTTTCCATGCCATCCTTCAAGCCATCAACACTTAGATAAGATAAACGAGATTTATTATTTTTGAGAGATGATGCCTTCTTGTAAGTAGATCTAATACAATAAATAAAAGGCAACACCTTTATTTGTTTAACAAAAGGGCAGATCTATAATGCCACCTAGATAAAGAAAAATTCTTCCAATACAACTTGCCAAAATAAAATGGCACTATATTATATGTGAAAAAAAACTAGTTCTCCACTTCCTCTCCTCCAACACCTCTCCTTTACTAGTCAAGATATCTTCCAACGCATCATATATCACATAGATATGGAAATAGAATATTGAGGATGGAAGAAGAATAATATTGTCTAAAAAATTTAAGTTGGAGAGGATGGTTGAAATGCCTTCAATACTCTGGTACCATGTTAAGAATGGTAAAATCATTCCATGAAGTCAACATTTGAAGGGTTCACAACAAAAATATCACAAATGTAGTTGTAGATAAATGGAATGCAACACAAAGCAAACCAAATGATTATTTAAAATATGAGATAATGAGATGCTAGTACAAAGGTAAGCACTTGCTTGTATAAGCAAGGCTAAATACTAATCTAGTTAATCTAACCAATGTGGGATAAATCCTTATATAGGACAAACCCACTACAAGACAAAATAGCTAGCTAATACACTAGCAAACATGAAAAAATTCTTGAAATATATATTTTATTTTTATGATGAATGAAAACTAATGTGTTTTACATACATGACATATAAGGGTTCAAAAACTACATAAAACGAAAGGGAAAATTAGTTCTAATCTAAATACATAAAACATTAAATAAATATAAGAATTAATATATTGGATGAAAGTACCTCAAAAAAATTATAATTTAAAGCATAAATAGAGAAATAGGGGGATGCATAATTGATGTCTACTTTATGTTTTGATAGAAATTAATAATGCTGAAAATTAGGTTTTGGAATAATGTAGAAGAGCCTACAAAAATTAGATAGTGATTTGAGACAATGACTAGTTGTTTACATATAGTGATTGATTTCATATCTCCCAAAAAGAGTAAACTCTCGTAAAAGTAGTTAAACATGTCTGAGGATGTCTATGTATATCACTAGGTTCTAAAACTTTCCAATTTCCTTAGATTCAATAGAAGATTGAATGAGTTGTCTATCCAATAAGTATAACAATTCACATAGATATTCAAATTTTATAAGCCAACATGTTTAAATGTAAGACTAACTCTTATACCTCTAGTGGAGCCAAATTTCAATGTAAATTAAACTTCAGTTTTTTAACTATTATAAACACCTTTCAACTTAATAATGAGACAAAGAATGTATTGAATGTGGTGGAGAAACAATCTAATATGATATTATAATTAATACAACTTAAAAGATTTAATTAAAGTTCTCAAAATGTGCTTAAACAATTAAATTATTGAAATGTTATTGCATATCTTAAATTATAAAAAAGGATTCATCAAGGCTTTTACTTAATAACTATAATAGTAGTGCATATTATGATTATTAGGGACTCATTAGAAATTATTCAAAAAAATTGATTCATTGAAATGTAAATTCAAAGACCTCATTAAATGTAATTAAATTTAGTAAAAAGTTTCAGTATTAATTTGAATGAATTAATGATACAACTGAGTCAAAATTTAAAAAATACTCACAAATTCTTTTCTAAATCATCTCAATCAATATAAATACCAAGTTAATATTCATAATAAACCATAAAAAATTATAAATTTCATCCACTTCGTCAATTTATGTATAAATGTGATAAATTAAATGCTTAAATATCTTTATAAAATTATCATATATGATATAAAATTTCCAAATATTACCTATAACTAAAAAAAACACTTCACTTCAAATTTCATAAACATGCATTCAATGGGAAAAAAATGCAGTTGTGATCAATAATGTTCAAGTATAAATATATGGACACAAAAACATCTCAATTATAAATTATCTTATATGATAAGAAAATTCCAAATATTGTCTATAATTTTTTTTAAAAACACTTTATTTCAGATTTCATAAACATGTATTCAATGGAAATATGATCAATAATGCTTAATTATAAATATGTGTACACAAAAACATCTCACTGATATTAGATAAATTGAAAAGAATTTAGTCAACACTACCACGAATATTGAAAGATCTGATGTGATCGCTACGAATTCACTTGGAGGAATTGCATCTCCTATCACAGTGAGTCTTAAGAATATCCAAGTTTGGTTTAATGTACTAATTGATAATGGGACATTCGAAGTTTTACAATTCTAAGACCATGTCTTAACCAATTGAAAGCAGTTCTATCAATATTATACCAACACGTTAGTTTTTTCATAAAAACAATTCATTATTATTGAAGGCATTACATACGATTTTATAGTAAAATTACGGCATGAATATTGGGAAAGTGTTGAAATATGGTATATATATAAAATTATAAAAATTAATATCTTTTAAAGAACAAGTGCCTTTCATCCTTTAAAACATGCACATTAAACTTGATTGAAAAAAGGTTAAAACATCCAATCTAAAAAGTATGTGTTATATGTAATACAAAACGTGCACAATCTATGTGATTAAAAAGGGCTTGCAGTTAATGTCGTAAAAAAATACTTTAAAGGGTGTATGTCCTTTGAAAATGGATCTTTTGAAAGATTATGGGAGTTTTTCAAAGGTTTTATTTCATTCAATTTTAATTCAAAAATTATTAATTTTTCTTCTAAAATATCTATGTTTTAAGTTTGGAGGATCTAAATATAACATAGATTCATGAAAGTTACCAACAACAATCAATATTTTTAAATTTATAATTTTTTAATGTCTTCAAAAATATATTTAAGTATGTAATTTTATTAATTTTAAATTCTCTATATAATCTTTTAAAGGGCATAACATTATTTTGAAATATATATTTTGTTACAATAAAATATATATTTTAATTATTTTATAATTTATGGAAAACATACATTATTATGGTTGATGTATAGATCATTAAAAAATATCTATTAATTTTAAAAGTTAAATATATGTATATGCATATGTATATGTATATGTATATGTATATGTATATGTATATGTATATGTATATGTATATGTCTATGTATATGTATATGTATATGTATATCAACAATCTACACATTATAAAATATGATATTAAAAATAAATAATTTTTAAGATGTTAAATTATAAATAAAATGTTCCTACACTTACAATTATAAATTTTCAATCATTTTGAATTTTATCTTTTTTAAAAATATATATTAGTGAAAATAATAATAAAATAAAATTCTTTAAAATATAATCAATTTTTTCTATCTCTATATAAAAATACATTTGTTTCTTTTTTTAATATATATATATATATATATATATATATATATATATATATATATATATATAATTTTAAAAATAAATAAAAATTACTTTTTATTATCATAAACTTGATTTTTACATATGATTATTAAAGAGAATATATAAGTTATATTCAAAATGTCACAATTTAACATTTCATCTTATCAAAAATTATTTGTGTAAATGTCTCTAAAACTCCCTCTAAATTCAAGGATTATTGTTTTAAATAAAAATGTAACATATTAATAACACTATTTTTACCCTAATTACCATGCATTTAACTATGCTACCAAAATAAAAGTTAATATTAAATTTTTATTTAATAATATTTTTCACCTTCCAATGTATTTTTTTATCACAACCTCTTGAACTTATAAAAATAAAACCATTTATAGAATATCCAAAATTTAAAGCTACCATTTGAATAAGAGATTATGATAATTTGAAAGATGTTACAATAGACAACATAAGTATCATATGTATATTAAAATGATATATAGTTGAGGTATTTAAGGTTAATCATATATATATATATATATATATATATATATAGTATTCAAAATAAATAAATTTTAAGACATTAAATTTTTTTAAAAATATTCTTACACTTATAATTATTATTTTTCAATTTTTTTGAGTTGTAAATTTTTAAAAAATATATATTAATTAAAAATCAATTACAACATTTTATTTATTCTTATATAAAATATATTTGTTTATTTTTGAAAAGTGTGTTCATATATATATACATGTATTTTATTTTATTTTTTTAAAATTGCCACGTTGTTATCATAAACTCACATCCTTTAATTTATTCTCTCATATAATTATTAAAAAATATATTTAAAAATTAGATTTAAAATGTTACAACTAAACATATTATGTTGTCAAAAATTATTTGTGTAAATATTTCTAAAAGCCCATCCAAATTCAAATATTATTATTTTCAAGAAAAAATGTGGCAAATTAAGAACTCTATTTTGACCCTCATTATCATGCATTTAACCATGTTACCAAAGTAAAAAATTAATAATAAAATCTCATTTGAATAATTTTAAAGTTCCAACCTTTCAAAGTAATTTTTATCATAACATATTGAATTTATAGAAGTAAAAAGACCTACAAAAGATCCAATTTTTGAAACTAATATCTGAATAAGAGAGTAGGATAATTTATAAAAATTTACAATTTACAATATACAACATAAGTAACATAAGTATATTCAAATGATACATAAAACATACAATATTAATATAAATTGTTATAACTTTTTGTAATATATTGTCATCATGATTGTTACCTAAATAATTTATTCATAATATTTACGGTAATTCTGGTAGCAATGATAATAATAATAATATATATTATCATTCTTAGACTCATGGTCACTTCATCAAATTGATCTCACATTTGATGATATGCATGATTCCATTTATATATAATGTGATGACGATGATAAACATGATATTATTAGTTGTCCTTATTTTCTGACTTAATATATTTCCCCTAATCTAAACATTTATTTAATTCTACATAGTTTGTTTTTTTATTTAATGACTTAATTGCTATTTCTTTGCTTGATTATTTTGGATTTCCATCTTCTTTCATTTGCATCTATATTTTGGAAACCATTTTTTCATATTTACCCTCCTCCTATTGTTTTTTAACCCACTTTGTCCTATACCTTTTTCAATTTATTCTAGTTTTCCTAAATGTCTTGACTTCAAATTGTTTAAAATTGGAAGTTGCCTTACTTTTATTGTTATTTATTGTTGGTTTTGTTATCCAATTAATATCATGGATTATTCATTTGCGTTTTCAAATTCCTATTTGATTTTTTATGGATTCATCCTTCCTCTACATATGTCTCATTCTTCCATCATTTTCCATTTTTTTTTGGTGGTTAATTTCTTTTGCTTCTATCCCTTGCCTTTGTTTTTATTAATCCATTCCAAACTTATATGTAAAATTCCATGTCATGGAAACAAATTATATATTAATGCTGAATCCCATGTAGTGTACATAGTTGTAATATAACTTCTAAGTTTTCATAGATCCCATGTACTTTATTCCTCTCTCATTTTCCTCCTATTTTTCCTTTTCCTTATTAGCTGATTTATTTGACTGCTTCACATCTTTTGAAATTCATTTACCCTTATCTTTCAGTTTATTTGGTATGTAACATCAAATATGAGGATTATTTGAATATTGATAGAGATAATATTTCTTATATACATGCTAATAATTATTTTATTGAAATAGATACATAATATATAAGTATATACATGTGATTATGGATTCACATTTTGTTTGTGACATCTTCATTTTTTTTAAGGGAATTTTTGGAAATATCTTAGCAATGATTCATGTTTTATATTTGATGTATTTTTAATCTGTAAATTACTTAGATGACCTATACTGATTCTAGACTCTTGACTCAATAAATGATTGATAGTTGATCATTATAAAGTACTTTTAGTTCTTAAAAAAACATAAAAATGTGTTGTAAATGAAATGTATAGAAAATTGAACATAATAAATCAGCATACAAATAGAAAAATAATAATATTAATGGACTATATGACCTTTATCAATCTAGTATGGGAAACTTTCCACTTGGTGAGACAATTGCACTTCTCTTCTATTATTTAAATTAACAATTGTATAAATTACTTCAAAATATGGCCTTCATGGAAAACAAATTCACTATTAAATTATCCTAAGATTGCACACGAGTATTATTTTCACTGATTATACACTCCATAGTGATCCAACACAATTGAAATAACTAAACAATAACTGGGAAACAATGAGATAGCATGAATAATCACTCAAAATTGAAAATTACAATGTGAATCCATCTTAAAGACTTATCACCAACATATATGATGTCCTGTATCTTCGATAGTGAAGTTATCTATTCCCTTCCTCCTTGGAACCCAACAAACAATCCATACATCAAAATTCTAAGAAATGGAAGCACTCTCAACTACTCACATTACCATGTTATTGTTGGTGGTGGAATTATCATTTTATGTAGATTGATAGTTATGAATCCACAACCTACAAAAAATAGTGGTTATGCAACTATCTCATGTACACATTCACATTTATGTAACTACTACCTATATTTATCAACCATTTTTCATTTGAAACAATTAGTTTAATATATCTCATGTAGACATAATGAAAGATTGAAATCCTAAAACATCCGAACACCAATTCTTCCACTAAAACTTAACTAATAATTTCTATTTATATGAAAGATCTTGAATAAGTGTATTAAATAGTTTTTCCATGTATAAATTACATAATTGAACATAGTGTAAAATAACTAGACAACACATCTACTAAACTAGATCCATATTTTTATCATGCCTCCCCAATTTGAGGATTTTAACTCCATAAAAACTTAAGGAAAATTTTAAATGAATAAATATGTTCCCTACATCTTCTTTATAATGATGTTAGGTCAGGTAGGTTACCCTTTAACCCAACCATCCAATGACATTTCACTTGTTTTCCTATTGACATCTTCCTTCAATTCCAAATAAATATCAGGAGTGAAGTATTCAAATGAATATATAATCATCCTTTCATATTCATTTTATAACATATAAGATTAAAAAATATGTAATTTATCAACATAGACAATAGAGTCAATATTAATTTAAGGATTTAAATCAATTCTAAGTCTATCCTTTCCCACTTATTCTAAAGTTTTAATTGACCAATCCTAAGAGGAAAAATATTATTATTTATACTTTGGATTCTATCTACTCAAGTACAACCATACCTTTTTTCTATAATGAAAACTATACTCAGTTCAATGATGAACCTATATTGCTTAATAATTGGTTTTTGACTTCTTCAATCTCTCTTTCACTTAGAGGTGATTTTTTAATCTTCTCAATAAATTTTTTATCTTTGTGGACCTATGGATCCACTTTCCTATTTCCTTTGTATGGATATCTCAAAAAAAACATAATATGCATAGAGAGGTAAGGGCAAGTGTAGAACTTTTTTTGGAATAAAGTGTGAACATTTTTTTGGGTCAAAAAGTGATTTTCACATAAACACATGCACATTTTTGAAAAGCATGTACAACATTTTTCTTATTTAGACTCAATAATTACTGAACCTATATCTCATATATATTAAAACATGTACACATTAAATCCCATGCATTATAGAGCATGTTCACACTACTATTAGTTTTTAATTTAAAAGGATTGGATCGACTAAAATCGTAAGAACTACAATTCATGTTGTGTATTTACTAAAATAAATGTTAAGTATAATTTAATTTTAGTATAGTATTTTTATACTAAAATAGGGTCTCTCTAAATCTTTTGGAATTCATCTCGTCACTCCATGATTTATGCTTTAAAACATAGCATTTAAAAATTCAATATGGTAAGTACTTGGTCATTTTTAGTATTTATGTATTAAATGTAAGGCTTTCAAGGTGTAAATTTTACAACCGGTGACCATTTTGGGGAAACAAATAATCATTTTTTATATTTTCAAAAAAATTGGACTGGTTTATAAGATTTCAATGTGTTTTGAGTGTGTCAAAATAAAGTGTTACAATATGGCAGATACCCAACCACACCTTTATCATAATTTTACTTTTGATTAGGACCTTTATATTCTAAAAGTGAGATAAAATCACAATATCTACTTTACACTAGGGTAAATGTGGATAATGTTAGGCACATTTTTGCATCACCATCCAAATTAAATTTAAATTTAGGCCTAAGTAGTTTGATTAGGTCAATTTAAGTCCTATCAATGACCCAACCACACCCTTATGCTAATTTAATTTGAAATTAGGTCCCTTATAGGCCAGACATGACATAATAATACCATATCCACTCGTGACCAAAAAAAAATACTAATCATTAGGGAAATAGGTGTGCATGATCACCTAAATTCACTTTGAATTTGGGTCAAAGTATTATGACTAGGGAAAACCTAGGTCATAATGGTGACACATGCACACCCAACCACCCCTTTATGTCATTTTTAATTGAAAATATAGGGATAATAGGCTAAAAGAAAAACAATAACACCATATTGATTTAAATTTTTAGGACTTAATAGATATAAATCCTAGAATGTTAAAGGGATGGAGTAAAGGGGTAAATATATATAAATATTTTGAATGACTCATTTAGTTGATTTACCCTAAATATTAAGTGTAAGGAGAAAAATAATTATCTAGATTAAAATGTGTATCACTAGGTGATGGTAGGGATGGAAGAGATCATAGGAAGAATCAAGAGTCCCTTAATTTAGAAATTGGATTCCCACCTACCTCAAGTCAATAGTGCAGTTAATGGGATAGTACCATGGTGTGTTATTGGTAAAGGCACTATGCTAGTGTCATTTTGTGGACATGAACCTTGAAACTTCTAAGGATGATATGGTAGGTTTTTTGGGTCTTGTATGTGTCTTCAAGAACATTTGATCATCTTTTTGTGTTACCTATTAGATGTTCTTTATTTAAAACCCTAATGAGTACCTACACATATGAAACAACAATGAAATAAAATGTAAAAGGAAGGGGGAAAGGTGCGTTGTGGGATGTTACGATTGAATAACCTAGAACCCCTGCTATTTTGGTTGCTACCTGCATTAAACCCAATGGTAGGGGTCTCATATTGAATGTTTTTTTCCATTATGGAATGTGCATAATCCACACACATAATATGCAAGTATGGATTTTGCTTATATTCTTCTCTGATCAAACATGCAGACCTATGTCTGATGTTGAGTAAATATGTAGCATGCTAAGCTATACTAATGACTAAATTTATGTAATTATGTGAAAATTTAGTAAGTGATAGATGTATAATTCCTTGAATATATTTATATAGAAGGATATTTATTTTGAATGTGAGATGCTTATTAGTAAAACAACAATGTAAAAACATAGATAAAATCATAAGAGAAGACCCAAAGGAGGGTAAGGCCCTGACATAAGTTCAAAACATGATCACTCGATAATATTTATGAGGTGGAAAATAGCACGGTGCACTCCTATCTAGGACCACATTATTTTCCTCTATACACAAAACTGGGTTATGAATGGGACAAACAAGCTAGGGGCCCCTGTGCTAGGAAAAAGGATGACATGAAATTATTGAGGGTGTGGAAATAGGGTAAATAAGTCATAATAAAAATCAAAAGATAAAAGTGACCATGTGAAATAGACTCCCATTCATCATTAATAACTTCCTATGAAAGAGTCACAAAATACATAGTACTTGTGTTTGCTTGACCATATTACAATGTGTCTATTTTCCCCCTTTTTAATCTAGGCATGTAAATGAATGAAAGTACTAAAGTAAAATAAAAATAAAATGTGAACCTATACTTAATTATGTGATTCATCCATGTAGATAATGTATGTGTTCATAATGGATGTGCTCTAGACCCATCCCACTTCTTGTCAAGAGAAGTGAACATGGATTAGAATAATGTATGTGGGCATAAATCTGCAATGTGGGTGTCCCTATACTGAATCTGAGTAACCAAATAAAATGTGAGAAATAAAAACCTAATTTTTCCCCACTCTAATATGTCAAATAAGTTTGAGAATCAATCTATGAATGTGGAGAAAAAATCCATTCTTCCCCCACTCTGATCTGTAACTCAGTCTGAGAAGTAATCTATAAATGTGTAGAAACAATCCATAATTCCCCCTCTCTGATCTATAACTAAGTATAAGAATTAAATGTTCTCTAAGTTCAAAATTATTTCTTGACCCATGTCCTACACCAACAAGTGTAATATGGGTCTAATACAAACTATGGATTAAACATTGTAGATGGATATATGAGCCAATATGGTGAAGTCTTGGTGACATCCTAGTGAAAATGTGAGTGTAATTCAAATATCTGAGCATAGATAATGTTATAGTTTTCCATTAGGTCAGCATAGCCTGGTAAAATCATATAAGATAGAAGACATGTGCCTTGCATCATACCCCCAAACTTGATATCTGAGTAATGTAACTATGTAATTTATGCCTAAAACCATATTTATATATTGATGATGTACCATGTACATTCCTCCATATTCATGATGTGAGTCTAGAACTGTATTAGAATCATGTATAAAACCTAAAAATATGTAAAAATATCTACCAAAAGTTTGGGAACCCAAAAAATATGAGTCAAACTATGTATTTGTATATCTGAGTGTATGCATTGAGAAACTATGTATCTAAATAAACCTATGAAAACAAGCCTAAGTATTTGAGTAAATATTTGAAATTTTATATATGATTAGATAAAATGTTTATCTAAATAATTTTTTTGAACTATATGTCTGAGACTGAATATCTGATTAAATCTATGCAATTGTATATCTGAGTAGAGAAACTATGTATCTAAATAAACTTATGTAGTTGTATGTTTAAACCTGATTATCTACGTATTTGAATCACTTAATAGGGAAATCTAAGTCAAATTATGTGATTGTATATCTGAACATGAGTATTTGAGTTAATTTGTATTTGTGTGAATAGTTTATGTATGCCCCACTTTTGTTAAGAGTGTTAAAACTATGGTAAGTATATCAAACCAAAAATCATACCCAAAGGCATGTTAGTGGGTGGTTATGGTTGGTAACATGGTACAAGATTGATTATATTAATAATTGTAGTATGGTTATTTATATATTTGGACTAAGATAGACCCATGGTGTATATTAGGTTTGTTAAAGAGATATGATTTTTGGTGTCTGTGGATTAAAATTGATTGGGAGAGAAGTGTAACCATTATGATTCATGGGATATCATCATTGATTTTTTCACATAATAAATAGATCAAAAATTAGAGCTACAATTTTCAATATATCATGATTGGAAGATCTTGGTAATAGTTAGAGAAATTTTCATGTGGGACAAACTTTATGTAGGTGGTATTTTGTAAATCATGATTTAAATAGGTTTGATTAAATAATTTAAAAATCATTTAAACTTTGATATTTGAGATAATTATTTTTTTGAGCCAAGAAAACATGCCAAGGAGATGAGGTGCGAACATGACCTGCTATGAGGAGGTCAAAGTGTTGATCCAGGATGGTGAGGAGGTTGGAATCATAATCATTTTAACCCCTTTTCATGTATTTGGACATTTAGATTTTTCATCATTTTTATGTGAAACATGTTATATAATAATTTTTGTGTGGGTTGTACTATTGTCCTAAGGACATTGTTAGTGTTATAGGCTACTGCACTAGTGTCTTTAGACCATGCTATTATCCAATGCTACTCTTATTTAGACTTAAATAGTGAATTTTGGCATATATAATTAATACCTAAAGATGTTAATGTCATATTTTGGGTATTTTGTAGGTGAATGTATGCATGAGGGAATTTTAGAGTGGTTGGATGATGGAGTGTATACATGGGTTGCCCATAATATATGATAAGAGAGAAATAGTGGATAGGTATGGTTTGGAGTATGTGGAATCATTGACATTGATTTCTTATGACTGTCACATGATTACAACACTATGTGAGTAGTGAAATGCTGATACATGTACTTTTTGGCTTCTAATCGAAGAGATGACTATTACTTTGGAGGATGTGTATAGGATACTAAGGATACTTATTACTAGTCAACAAGTGGTATTTCAAGAGACAAGTGGACATATAGAAATAGATTGGACCTTGAGCTATTTTATGGCCATTCTTGAATGTACCCATCATTGAGGTAGTAGGAGCGATGTGTTATTATGTGTGATTATAAGGTCTAATGTTCTGTGATTTCAAACATGTTTGGTAGTGTTATTGGCTCCATTTAGTTTTGTTGATGGTAGTAGTGTATCAATTGGATATAGGATGGACAACATTATTCAGGATATAGAGGATTATGGGACCATACACTCATGGGTTCACACCATGTTGTCCCACTTGTATCAATATTTGTATTGTTTTAATTAGGAGTTATGTATTGGTGGGGTTGGGTCATCAACATTATTAAATTATTTGGATTATGAGCATATTTCAGTGGCTAGATTGCAAGGTTTTGGACAAATATATTGGGCACACCCCTAGGTACTTGCATAGAAGTAGACAAGTATGGACCCCAAATAGTTAAAGAGCATGATGCACTATTGGGAGGTACTAGATCAAGTTACAACTCAAGATATCATTTAGATGTTGGGATCATGTATGATCCAAAGTTATAGTTTCTTAATTATTTTATTTATTTACTTTTTTTAATGCTTAGGTTATTTACTTGTTAGTTTCTTTTATAACAAACTTCTTCTCACATAATCTTTTAAAGCTTAACTTTGTACAACAAAAAACTAAGTAATTTACATTGAATATGTTTTATAATTAATTGCTCTTATATTAGGATCAAATAGTTTTATCATATCCATGACAAAAATTAGGAGGATTGAAGTCACTCTTATTAGAATTTGAAGGAGAAGATAAGGTTATAAGGCCTTTTTTAGTAAGTTTTAAATCTTTCATCCTATTTCCATTATATTTTTATTATTCCAACTACAAATTTTTATCAAGTTTGGTGATTAAAATAAGAAAAGTAAAATCATTTAAAGACTCTAGATATTGGGAAAGAAGGTTGTGTTTTCTCATTAAAATAGAGTGATCTACTATCAAATTCAACATGCCATCATTATATTTCTTATGGTTTATATCTCAATGATATTTAATTTTAAATTTAGTGTGGTTGAGCATTTATTGATATAGAAATTTAGTGATTTTCTTAGCATAGCAAACTAGTGGTACAAAATGGATATTTTCAAAGGTTTTTTATTCAAGTTCATTCAATTACAGTTCTATATGGCATTTCCAATGGATTGAAACAAAGGATCATGGCCTATAATTCTACGTGAACACTTATAAAACATTAAAAATACCTTTCATCATACCAACAAAGTATGGTATGATAATCTTTATTTAATAATTTGTCTTATTTATTTCAATTACTCAAGAGTTGGCATAGCTGAAGCATTCAACAATCATTTAAAAAAAATAAGGTCAATGATAAATAAAGATCACCAAACATGGTGATATATTGTGTAATATTTTTTTTACAAAACTGATTCCAATAGTGCATAACTGTACGACACTTCTAAAATCTCAGTCTCTTCTCATCTATGGGATCTACAAAGGAGTCCCATTGCATTTCTTCTTTAAGCAAGGTGAAATTTTTGTAAAATATTTTAGTGCATGTATTTTTTTATTTTCTCACATATGCTAAGACAAAGATATATTAAATATATTACCTCTTTATACTCAAATTCATTAAAGGTGAGTTGGCTAAAGTAATTTTTTTAGTCACTTGTAAAAAAGAAGGTTCAATATTTCAAAACTAGTTAGAGATATTCATTTTTATATCAAACTTTATTTTGAATTAGTTTTGTATAGGTAAACCATTAAAAATGGTGAAAGATGAGATATAAGGGTGTAATGCTTAGTTATTGTTTTACAAGTCTCATATTCTTTGTAATCAAAATTGATATGGTGGGTCAAGGCCAAATCCCAATAGTTTTCCTTATTTATGATAATCGCCATGGCAAAACTTGTGAGATTAGTTTATGAATGAGGATGCTTAACATAGAAAAATTATAAATAATTATCAATGAACATGGAAAATACACTCATTTTTAATGATTTGTGGGAAATAAATTAAAAAAACATTATTCCACCCACTAACACTAAAACATTTCTTAAGTATCAAAAATAAGATAAGCGTAACCTTTATTTATTAAAATCTTCATGTTCTACATAGGTGATTATACATATTGTAGATGTTAAAAATAGTGTATGGAAAGCATGGAAAGAATTAAAAGATTTGTATGACAAATAACCTACTAATAAGAATACTGATCTCTTAATGTAGTTTCTTAATAATAATATTAGCACTTAAGAAGATGTATCTAAATATCTCTCTCACATGAAAACTCTAAAACAAGAGTATTTTACTACAAGGGATTAAGTTGATGATAAAACATTGATTTCCATCATATTTCATGGCCTTAGTTCTATGTAAACTAATTTTTTTTAAATGCTACAACTTAGTAATAATCTTAATGGAGCTACATTTGACTCTATTTATGACTTGTTGACTCAGCATGAGCAATAATTTGCAAAAAAGAAGAGTATGTCTACTAAAGATCCTTACTATAAAAAGAAAAAGTCACATCATAGAGATCATCAGCACATATAATGATATTTTAATAAATAGTCTCTAAAACACTCTCTGAATCATTCTCCAAGACACTCTCCACACCATTCTAGACAGTCTCCATAGCATTCTCACCAGTACTCTATCAGATCTTCAAAATGTAAACATCGCCATAGGAATTCTTCTTACTCTTGTGATTATTAAAGTGATTTAGATTACTTTGCATCTATTTGGCACAATAAAGATCCAAAATTTGTCAAATGTGGTGGTGTTAGACATCTTGAAAATATATGTCCTTATAGACAAACGTGCTCTCCACATAAAAATAAAGTTAAGAAAAACTATGTGGATCATTATAGTGATAGGCATTCTGGTTTGTCCATTTATTTTAGCTATTTTTATATGTCCTCTGATCAAGAGGTATCCTATGTGGTTGAGGTCTATGGTCCCAAAGGACCTAATAGCTTCTTTTGAGTGATCAGTGGTTCACCTATCTTGTGTGAGATACTAGGGTCATGATTGGGATCTATTGTAGTAGAATTTTTTGGCTTGTGTTCTTTATTTTATTTATATTTTTGGTTTTATATAGTTTATATTCATGACATGGATCATATAAGATTATTTTATTTTTATTCTCTTGGTGGATAACTTCTCACTTTTGGCCTGATAGGGAGAGAAGATATAGAAAGGGTTTGTATTTGATTAGTTATTAGTGATAGTAAAAGCTGATAGGGGTTGATATCACCTTTATTTTTGAGAAAATAACATTATCTTTTATTGCACATCAGGGAGTTATGTCATACACATTATAGATTGGTCACCTTGGTAGGCTTATAGGTTGAACCTTATGTGGATCATTGTAGTTGGATAGACTTTGATTTTGTTTTACTATAGTATGATACAATGATAACATGGGATGATTATGATTTGATTTTGTTGTTCATTTTTTAATGCCACAATGCATAGGGTAGGCTTATATGTGGAGTAGCATCAATTTCAGTCATTACAAGGATGTATAGTTTGCCAATTATAGTTACTTTAGAGTTTCTTTAATGACTTCAGAGTCATTTCTCCAATTATTTCATCCTCTACACCCCTTTTGATCAAGGGGAATTTTTTGGGATCATGTATGATCCAAATTTATAGTTTATTAATTATCTTGTATATTTACTTTGTTGTTATGCTCAAGTTATTTAACTATTAGTTGGTTTTATAACAAACTTTTTCTTCCATAAGATTTTAAAACTTACCTTTGTACAATCATAAATCAAGTGATTTATATTGAATATATTTATGAATTAATTCCTCTAAGATCAGGACTAAATATTTGAGACCATATAGGGGATTGCAAGGGTGGCTTGAGGATGGGGTTTAGTTGAAACATATTCAGGTGAGTTTTTGGCTTCATGATCTATGGATTGTTGTCTTTGAGATATTATAGTATGAGTAGGTTACACAATAGTTTGGTGTGGTAAAATAGGTGCCTATCACAAATGGGTGTGAGTGATAATTACTCAGGTCTCAATGAGACTGGGTAATATAACAAGACCTACAACAACTGAGTTAGTTCTAATTCTACTCATGGGGAGAGTTGTTGTGCTAAAGATACCTAATGTAGATGATGTTGGTGCCTTATATTCCTACATACTATAGAAGTGATGAAATAGATGGTCACCATTATTTATTAGAGATGGTGCCATTAATGATGATGTTCTAGTTCCATATACCATTAAATAAGTTTAAGTTATGTTTTTATTTTTGATTTGTATGCTTGGTTTGTTTAGTATTGTATTATGGAGTAGATGTTTAAAATATTGTGTTTATGTGTGTAGCTAGAGGAGATGATGAGTATTGGGAGAGTATTATTGAGGGAGCACTATGAGATCTTACACAACACATTCCTTATGATGTCATGGATGATGGGATGGTGGAGTGGACTAAGGAGGTGGTTAGTATCCATGCACACCTATTTTGTTGAGAAACCATTGCCACAAGAACATATAAGTGGGAAGTAACAGACAAAGTTGAGGTATGTGCAAATTTGTAGAGATGGTCCATGCCTCCCCTGATAGTCTAGGTGGGGCACATTGGAGGATAGTATATGATTATATTCACCTATAGTGTGAGCACATGATGGTGATGGTTGATCTAGAAGTGCTACAAGAGCAAGAGAGCATAGGCATAGGTCTTGATCTAGCTATAGAGTGGATGCATGTGCATTGAATAATAATGGGTATGTATATGAGAGTGAGGGTGATCAGAGTGTGTGTGGACACACACACACACACACACACACACACACACACACACACACACACACACACACACACACACACACACACACACACACACACACACACACACACACACACACACACACACACACACACACACACACACACACACACACACACACACACACACACACACACACACACACACACACACACACACACACACACACACACACACACACACACACACACACACACACACACGCACGCGCATGCATACACACACGCACGCGCGCGCACACACACACACGCACGCACGTACGTGCATGCGTGCACACACACACACACACACACATGAGAGTGAGGGTGATGAGATAGGTCATGGTGATCGAGATGACATTATTGAGTGATTTATGTAACATGGTATGAAAATTTTCTATGTTATGTGTGTGTGTGTGTGTGTGTGTGTGTGTGTGTGTGTGTGTGTGTGTGTGTGTGTGTGTGTGTGTGTGTGTGTGTGTGTGTGTGTGTGTGTGTGTGTGTGTGTGTGTGTGTGTGTGTGTGTGTGTGTGTGTGTGTGTGTGTGTGTGTGTGTGTGTGTGTGTGTACTTTTTTGATATATAGGCATCATGTTATGTGGTATTTTTATTGTGGCATGTCTCATTTGATTAGATGTTTTGATTATGTTTTTTGGTTATGTGTTGACATGTAAATGTATATAATTGATTAGATAACAATAATTAATTTAATTTGCATATATATGTTGAGTAGATATTGATACTAGATTGAAAATGTTAGTGGTTAGTATTTGTGCCATGGAAGTATTGTATTATATGTTAGTGTTGATCATGTGATTGTGGCATGCACTATCTAAGTCCTGCTAGAAGAATAAAAAAGGGACCATATTGATAATGTTTTGCAAGTGTGTAAATATCCATAGGAAATATTAATAATCTTAGTTCATTGGTGGTAGCTATATTTACACATTCTGTAGTAAATAGATTAATTAGTTGTCATACTAAAATTGTACTCTGGTGTGCATTATCTCTTTTAAATATCTTAATTGGTTATCATACTAAAGTTTATGGTTGAGTTGTTTTCCATTTTATAAACATTATTATATAACTATGTTGATCTTTTTTAATTAGTTTCCATCTTTTTTAAATCTGTAGTGCATGAGATCTCTTATAAGTAGGTGTTCTAGAAACCATATAGCTCATATGATGAGTAACTAATGGCTCCTTGAAAATTATGTCCTAGGATAACTCAGTCATAGATGAAAGTTATTTATGAGAATGTTGATAAGGAGATATTTTTTTGTCTATGAATGCTATAATTCCTCTATTGGCATATTAGTCAATACGATCTCTAAGTGCACAACATTTATTATCCCACTGTCTATTAATTTGATAATAATTTTAATATGGTTTATTTCTTAATCTATGAAAATGATGTGTTAGATGATGATGATTAGGAGGAAGTGTGATCATCCTCTTATATAATAATGCAAATAAGATATCATGAGGCCTATCTCTATTTAAAAATTGTATGGCCCCTCTACTAGTCTCATGTGCTCTACTCATTATGGGAGATGTTCTATGAATTGGCCCTTTACAAATGTTGAGTACCTTGATTTTTGGTTTTGGTGCCACTTTTTCCTGAGGCATAGGTGAATTATGTGCTTCGACCATATTAGATCATTCTAGCTATGAGAGATCTAAATCAAAATCTACCTCTGAATGTGTGGCAACTAGTCCCAACCTATTTTTTATTATGATAGTTGTATGGCATATATTCCAAAATGATCTTGATGTATCATATAATAATTTCTCCTGAAAAGGAAAAATGAGTCCTTTAGTAAATATATAATGTACCTCTAAATATGTCAGCTGGTAGATCAATTGTCACATACATGATTAGAAACATATAATGTAATCACTTACAATTTCTAACTCACCCTAGTTTAGTGAAAGAAACCTCTCATATGTGACTCGAGGTCCCTTGTTCTGAATATACTACATGAGAAATAATTTTTTTAAGTCATCATATGTATGTAGTGAACCATTGAGGAGTGAATAATGGAACCAATTTAATTCCTCATCCTCTACATTTTGGTAAATAACTATATGAAAATCAAACTATTATCGTTATGTGCCATAAAATTTATATAGGTTTTGAGATGTATGGATATCCATGTCTATTGAACTTAGGTAATGTTGGTATCTAAAAATTCTTTGGTAATTTTTCATTAAAAGTTGTGCATGGAATTGGATTTCCATGTTTAGCATTGGAATCAACCCAATAGTAGTATGCTTTCCTTTCCAAGGTGAGTTGATGTACTTATTATTTTAAATTACCTATGACATGAATAAAGGAGATTACCTATTGAAAAGGTATGCTAACATAGTTAATAGGTTCATTTAAACATTGAATCTTATTATTAATTTTAACCATTGGTATACTATTTTTTGGAACATTATTAGACATATTGACTTGGCTCACTGTAACCTTTGGAGGGGTGATAGCTTTGACCTAGTGAGAGGTAAATTGGCTATCACACTCATGGAGGTTATAATGATGAACATGTGATCATGTAGTATAGAAGGTTAGAGGATATTCATTAGTATCACTGATTTTATTTTATTTTTTAATGAAGTGTCATAGGTTAATGGAATAGAAACATTATTATCATGCAAATGTAAACTATGTAAACTATGAACATGAGTATAAGTTTGAAAAAAATTATTTGAAGACATATTATTTCTCAATTTATGATTTAATAAGAAATCAATTTAGATATGATGTATTAATGAAGTAAAGAGAGGACTAGACTCAATTTATTCTTTACTGAAATCATAGTAATCTTTGTTATTCCAAGTTTCATCAAAATCAGAGTTAATTTCACTTAGAGAGTTAAGGGAACAAGAAATATCATTTTCATGATTAATAATAGAAAGATTAGAATAATTTTTTTACTTTTTATTAATTTGAAACATATCATCATGTGTAAGTGTAATGTAATGTGTATCTTCACTAGCTATGTGTGGGATGCACATGTTATCATTATTTTCAATAATGGATTCAAGGGTACAAGAAGTAGAAATTATTTTTTCATTTGGCACATTATGGTATGTAAGATAAGGGTTAAATATATTTTAAGTATCTATATTTTTCATATAATACATATGTTGATCATGAAAGCTAAAAGAGGGTGACAACATAATATCATCTAGTTTAGTTTGTAAATCTGTAAAATGTGTAATATCAGTTGTACATTATTTTTTGAATTCAATTGAGAAAGGTGAAGAAATTAAATTTCTTTTTTCTATGTTAGGAACATCATGTGAAGGAATAATATTGTTTAAATCATGAAAAAGTAAATTGATTTTATTGTTTTTATATTGGTTTAATTGGAATAAAGATGTAGAAAAAGTGGTTGAAAAGCTAGGATCTTGTTCAAACAAAGTAGTAGATATAAGGGGCTCTTTTTGCCTTATTTTATTAAGTTTATTTTGAAAATTAGGTGAAGAGAGAGGATAAGTAGAAGATGATACATATACTCTATCCTCATTATCACTTTGATTATCATACTCATAGTAATCACCATATCCATCATTACAATAATTCATCATCATCATCATCATCATCCTAATCATCATCACCATCACCACCATCATCATCATCATCATCATCATCATCATCATCATCATCATCATCATCATCATCATCATCATCATCATCATCATCATCGTTGTCATCATCATCATCATCATCCTCATCCTAATCATCATCATCATCATCATCATCATCATCATCATCATCATCATCATCATCATCATCATCATCATCATCATCATTATAAATGAAATCATGGTCATTATCATGTTCTAGTGTATAATTTTGAAATTTTTTCCATTTATTTGTATAATTATGCAAAAAAATTAAAAATTGATCAATTGGGTGAGGGGGAAGAGGTTCCCTAGAGGTGATTTTAAAATTACCACAAAAAATAATGTAAACAATGAAAAATAAGCAAAGAATAGGTATAATAAAATCCAATATAAATACATTTTAAAATATGCCAAATATTCAACCCAAAGTAGAGAAAATTAGAAATTAAATTAAAACCCTAAAGGTTAATATTTGTATGTGTGAGGACTAGTATACAAACCTAGGGTTTGAAGGGGATTTTAGACAAAATTGTAAAATATTAAATCAATAAAAACCCTAATAGAATACTGATATGGATCAATTACAATGTGCAAAAATCAAGAAAAATCATAATTTTATAAACCCTAATTTGTTACATAATACTCGAGAAGGCAAACCTTAGGAGAGAATAGGTTTTTTAATAAATATTTAAATTAAGTCAGTTTCACCAAATGAATTAATCTTTTTAAGAATTAATAGATATAAATCCTATATTATTAAAGGGCTAGAGTAAAGGGGTAAATATAGATAAATATTGAAAATGATTAATTTAATTGATTTACCCTAAATATTAAGTGTAAAGAGAAACCCACTTATCTGGAGTGAAATATGCATCACTAGGTGATGGTAGAGCTAGAACATATTAGAGGAATAGTCAAGATTCCCTTCATTCAAAAATTAGATTCCTAATTGCCTCAAGTTAATAATGCAGTCAATGGGATAGTAGCACATTGTGTTATATGTAAAAGTACTACGCTAGTGTCTTTTTGTGGATAGGAGCCCTAAAACATCTAAGGATGTTGCAAGAAGATTCTTTGGTCCCGTATGTGTCCTCAAAAACTTTTAATCATATGTTTGTGTGACCTTTTGGATGTTATTTATTTAAAACCTTAATGAATACCTACATACATTAAATAACAATGAAATCAAATGTGAAAGGAAGGGGAAATGGTGGGTTGTGGGATGTTATGATCAAACAACTTAGAACCCTCATTGTTTTCAATACTCCATACATTAACCCCAATGATATGGGTTTTAAATCGAATCTAGTTATCCCTTAGTTATCTATGTGTGATGTTGAGTAAATATGTACGGTGTTGAGTTATACTATTTCCTAATTTTATGAAATTATGTGATAAAGTATTAAGTTCTAGATGTATAATTCCTTGTGAAGCTATTTATATAATAGGATCATTATCTTGAATGTGAGATGCTTGTTCATATGTTGACAAGGTAAAAGATAGATAAAATCAGAAGAGGAGACCTAAAGGAGGGTAAGGACCTGATGTAAGTTAAAAACATGATCATTGGACAATAGCATAATATACTCCTATCTAGGACTACAATATTATCTTATGTGCACAAAATTGGGTTATGACTAGGATAAATAGTTAAGGGCCCCTATGACTGAAAAGGGATGTCAAGAAATTATTGAGGATGTAAAAATATAGAAAATAAGTCATATTAAGGATCAAAAGACCAAAGTGACCATGCAAATAAGACTTTCATTTATCTTTAATAACTTCCTATGAAAGAGTCACAAAAGACATAGTACTTTTGTTTTCTTGACCAAATTAGGGTGTGTACACACATCCACTTATGGAAATAAAATATTTAGATAATTTGAGGAATATGCATGTATGATCAGAGTAATTAAATTTGAATGATATCCAAATTGATGTGATCTAAGAAATATATTTCATACTAGTGACCAATGTACACCAAACCATCCATTTATGATAATTTTAATTTTGATTAGGTCTATTATAAGCCAAAAGTGACACAAAACCACCATATCCACTTGTTATTAGGGATAATTTAGATAATTTGGTGCTTGGTTACTCATGATCTCCCCAATGGACTTCAAATTCATGATAAAGATGTGTTACTACATCATCATAAGTTTCATTAGTGATCTTTGCAAATGCTACCATGCATTTGTTCTAGTTTGTATTCATTATGTCCTTTATAGGCTAAAAGCAATACAATGACACCATATCCATTTTCAATAAAGGTAAATTCAAATAATTTGTGGAAATACAGTGTGTTATCACCCTAATTCACTTTTAAATAAGGCTAATGTGGTTATATTGGAGTAACTAGGTCATAATGGTAACATGCACACACCTAAAAACTAATTTATGCTTAATTATGATTAGGTACCTTATAGGTTGAAATCAACATAACTACACCATATCTAATTAGATTTCCCTAATCACACAATAGTTTCTTGAATTTGAAGTGAATTGGTGTGATCATTCATAAATGTGTCAAAAAAAATTTACATTTTCCCTTATCACAAGTGGATATAATTTGTTATGTAATTTCCCCCCTATAATAGACATAATCACAAGTAAAATTAGCATTAATGGGTGGTTCGTTGTGCACTAGTCACAAATTTAACTTATATTTTGTTGATCAAAATATTTTGGCCTAAATTCTTATTTACTAAAGGTGATTGAGAATAAATGTGTCCCCGACATTTTGCATTTTCCCTAGTTACAAATGAATATTTTGGTGTTTTATATTAATTGGCATATAATCCACATAATCACAAGTGAAAATTACATAAAATGGAATTTGGGTGTGCTTGGATCTCCAATGCAACCTATATTCCCCAATAACATCACTTTAGATCAAATTTAAATTGAATTATGGTTATTGCAAACGAAATGTGCCCAAAATTACCTTCATTTTTCATTGTTAAAAAAGGGCCAAAAATTATATTCTTTTGTCCTGCTCACAAGTGGGGTATGTTATTATGGTGATGCTCTTGGTCAATAAGGGACCTAATTACAAGTAAAATTAGCATAAATAGGTGTTTGGGTGTGCATTGGACACCAATGGGATGTACATTACCCTAATCAAACCAATTTAACCTCAATTTATAGGTAAATAAGTGATCATGCAATAATTTACCCTAAATGATGCACATTTTCAATGTTATCAAATGGATATTGTGTTTTCCTATGGATTTTAGCATATAACCGCCATAATCACAAATAAAAATGGAATAATGTGATGTTTTGGTTTGTGTGGTTCACCAATGTAATGTACTTTTCCCTAGTCACAACATTTTACCTTATGTCAAAGTGATTTTAGGTGATTTGCCTACATGTGCCCTAAATTATTTATATTCACATTGGTCTCAAGTTGATATGGTGTTTTTATGTCATTTATTTCTTATAGGTAATAATTTATAATTAAAATTTATAACAATGGGTGGTTGGGTGTGTAGGGGTAAAAAATACAACTTACATTACCCCAATTACACCACTTTGTCCTAATTCAAATTAAATTAGGGTGAGTTTGGACAAATTTTCCTATTTTTTTTGCATTTTCCATTGTCAAAAATGGATATCATTTTTTAAAATTTTTGCCTATATGGAAAATAGTCATAATTAGAATTGGCATTAAGGGTTTTTTTTTGTCCATGTGTAACCAATAAAACCTAAATTACCCAATTCATACCATTTTTGCCTAAATTTAAACTAAATTGTAGTGATCATGAAAATGTGCACCCTAAATCATCTCCATTTTTCCTAGCTACAAGTGAAAATATTGTTGTTTTTTTACCTTATAAATGACCTAATTTAAAAATAGATTGGCATAAAAGGGTGGTTGGGTGTGCATAGGTATGTAATAAGACCTACATTTCCCTAATGAAGCCACTTTGGCTTGAATTTCAAAAGAAATATAGTGATCAGGCAAATGATATACCCTAAATAATACATGTTTAATAGATCAAAAGGTTTTAAAATTTATTTTTAGTATATTTATAACTCCTATTTAAATTAAAAATCCATTTCAAAGGCCCAAAAAATTATTAAAAAGCTTTTGTCTTGCCCAAATTAGACACCTCATATCCAACTAGCCAGCATAACTCATACACACCCTATTAATGATAGACCTACCATCATTAGATAGAGATATATCATAGACAGTCTCCATCATTTGACCCCATTACAACTCCCTATTGTGAATGCACTCATACATCCAAACTAGAAACACAAAGTTTTCTATTAGAAATAAAAAATTAGCCCTTAAAAAATCATATCCAATTAAAAAAAATCATTGGAAATTAGGGAATATTTGGATAAATCCAATCCCTAGAATATTAGAGCATGAAATAAGGCCATGGAAATTTAGACACAGTCATGTAGAGTAAAGACAACGAGCCTAAAAGAGATGGTACTCAACAGAATTTAAAAAAATACATATAAATTACATTCAAGCTACCTTTAATCAAATTTTCAAAAAAATAAAAAGAATTAGTCTTTATACTCATTAGTGAAACCTCCTCATTATCCTAAACAAATGCCTTTACATCCTCAAACCATCTATAGGAAATGACTCTCTTTTATGGCATATTTTCAAACCCAGATCCCAAAGTTCACTTTTTGAAATTTTGAAATGATTAGAAAACTTTGAAATTTAAAAATTATATATTTATTTTACCCATCCCATTCTCTACTAAAGTATTGGGCACCATTATCAAAATCAAGGTATTCACTTACTGAACAATTGGTATTTTATCATCCACAACTATATTTCAAACATCACTTCTTATATGTGGATATGGTCATGAATTTATTGATATTAATTATATATTGATATCAAACATACTCCTTTTCTAACTTTTTATCTTGTAATTATTTTTCCATATAAATACTCTATTGCTATGGGAACCCATATAAGAATTAATTATAATTTTATCTATGAATTACATAATAAATTAATTATAAACATTATCTAATCATAAAAGACACCAATAATGGATGCTATATCAATTATTATGTTTGGTTAGATATAATTACACCAATTCATCCCACTCACCAAAATGGGGCACACAAAATATATATTTATTCAAACTCTAATACATGTTACATAGTTGATTTAGTACATACCCATTTTACAATAGGTTTGACTTAAATTACACTGAAAAATACTCAATACTTTTTTAATTGTGGATCAAAATGATTTAGTTTATACAAATTATACTTAGTTTATTGTAGTGTTACTCAATATATACACATATTATACATGGTTTTGGTATAACATCATAAAGGATTTTGATAAATTAACATCATGACTCAGAATATTCTCAATTGATTCATATTTTTGCATAGGATTCTATACTCTAATAAGACTTCACCATAAAGATAGTAGAACGTGTGTGTTTTTGTCCAAATAGAGTGGATTTATCCATATTTGCATTAGAATGATTGTTTCATATTATTAAAAATTATTAAAGATTAATATAGTATTTTCTCAGATGAGATCTAGGAGTTTGATTAGATTTGATCAATATCACCATGAATGTGGCATAGGTATGGAATATATTCACATTTGACATATAATAACAATGTATTAAACATATTATGATAATGGGGATATGTGAACAACATTCATCCAATAACTATATAATTATTTCTTATAATTCAAATTTATTACTCAATATGTATGATTTAGTGTGCTTAGCTATTAGATTATGGGCATGTGTGTGACACATGGTCTAGTCTCTTAGTTTATACACTATATTACATATATGTAATGGAAAATCATATCATTATCTATGTTTATACACTATATTAAAATCAAATTTGTATATAAACCATTATTTTACTAGGTATGTCACTAATTTTATACTAGAATTTTTCATGTAGCCATCTACAATGGTTGATTCAATTTTTATAGTAGTATTTACACAAGTACCTAGTATATCAAGCTGTATGGGGATGAAATTAAAATAATATTTTAACTTATAGGCACACCTCTTAATAGAAAATATTTGAGGAAAGATTAATTTTTTTCTATGTATCACAATGATTTTACTCGGATTATGTACATGGAATACATATAATATTTCACCTTCATGGGCATCATTAGAAATCTTGTTCAATTCTCTAGCTAAGAATAGAATAAGATTAGAGATCATTCTTATCTCTTCATGGGATGATAAAAATTGAACCCATGTTATCTCGACTTGCAAGCATATATTTGTGATGTAAGTAATATTAGGTATTATTTTCTTCCTTTTACTCTAGTAGTTTCATTTATTACATTACCAGAATTAAAAGGGGGAGGGATTTTAACACCTAAATTTGGTCAAGTGAATAGAAGTACTATAT
The DNA here is from genome assembly GCA_037957365.1 of Torreya grandis. Taxonomy (NCBI): domain Eukaryota; kingdom Viridiplantae; phylum Streptophyta; class Pinopsida; order Cupressales; family Taxaceae; genus Torreya; species Torreya grandis. The sequence continues at coordinate 138,265 of JARHVA010009486.1, read as the reverse complement.
ATTTTATGAATTTTGTATCTAGAGTCTCTTAATATCAAATTAAGAGTTTATTTGTGTGTCTTTTTACAGTCCTATATCGTCTTATTTTGATCATTCACACTAATTTTATTACTATATTATTCTTGCATTCTAGTTCTTATTTGAGTCATAGAGATCCTTGGTCCTTTTTTATCTTTTATCTTATTATTTTCCTAACTTCTAACAATACCACTCTATTTGTACTATCACAATATATGAGGTTATCCTAAAAGAGTGATTAGGTCCCAACATATCTTTTAGAACCTTTTTTGAGACATTTTTCATTTAGATCTTATTTTATGACCATTGTATTCCTTTTGAGTCCATTTTTCACACTAGTAAGTTTTGAAATTAGAATTTGGGATTCCTCTATTTAAAGGGTCCTAAGATGAATTTTTCATCTATAAATTATTCATCTAGTTGGATCACAATAAATATAAATAAACTACAACAAGCTCAAAACTTACATCTTTTATCTGATGTTTATATTGTACATCTAGATTTCATGCTTGGACCAAGAGGAGGGTTTGTACAAACTTTTTAAAGATCCACATTGCATACAATCAGTTTGAACAGTCACACATAATAGAGGGAGAAATAAATCAAATTTAGATTACTTTTTTAGGGATCTACAGGGAAAGCTCAAACATACTAGGGTATTTGAGGCCAACTTGGCCACTCATTTCCCCTTCCCATTTTTCTAGAGTTTTTAAGGAGAGGACAAAATATAGGATGTACAACATGATTACACATCCCCAGTAGGATCAAACAAATGTATAGGTAGATTCACATAGCTCTCCATTTTGTAGTTTTATTTAAAATATTATCACAGTAAAAACCACTCCATAAGTACTAATGTGTAGGGCATGATAGTCCAAATCAAACATATTTATCCCAATAAATTAAAATAATCATATAGTTAAATAAAAAGGCATATCAATCGACCTCAAAATTACATCCAATCACCTAAAAAATGACATTTCCTAAAAATAGATAAGTGCTCATACGTGTTTATGTCTTTTTTATCAAAACCTTAATTATTTATATGTTACAAATAGATGTGCATGAATTCCTATTTTAATCGTAATCTAGTTTACTCTATTATTTTTCTAATTAGATTAAAACATATTAACCACAAATTTTATAAAACACATAGATGGCCAAAATTGATAATTTATTATGATGTGGACATAAAATAAGCCAAAGGGAACGTTAATAGAGTGGTTGATTATCTTTGTAGGAGAGCATAATTTACTACCATCTCTTATATTAGATTCGAATTATGAAAATAACTAGTAGAATAAAAATAAAAGGATTATTTATATAAACAAATTACTAATGATATTGTTTATGTACCTGTATATATGAAATATTTTGGATGTTTTTCTATTGTTAATGGTCCTTTAAGGTTTTAAAGTTAGATTTTTATTCAAAATTAGGGTGGATTAAGTTAATTAATCATGTAATAAGTTCAATTTTCCCCACATTTTACTTGTATTGGTGTTAATAAATGTACACATGAACTTAAATTACATTATTTATGGTATAGAATGAATAAATACATGTCACAACTTGTTATCAAATGTTTGGAATGTCATCGGGTTAAGACAGAACACTACCATATAAGGGGGAAGTTTTATCCTCATGAAATTCCAAAATATAAATGGGTGATCATCATGGATTTTAATTTAGGTCTACAAAAATAGATAAAAATACATGATACTATCCTATTATTAGTGGATAAACTCACCAAAGTTACCCAATTTATCCCAAGAAATTTTAAAGATGATGTACTAGTACTTATTGAATAGCTTGTTAGAGAATTATTTGCCTTCATGGAGTAGTTTAGGTAATTATTTTTTATAGATAAAATATATTTACTTCTTGGTTTTTTGGAAACACTAACCTTATATTTTGGAAAACTAATAAATTTTAGTTCTACTTGTCATCAAGAAATGAATGTTCAAACCTAAAGGATTAAATCAGGTGTTGGAAGACATGCTTAGATTGTATGTAATAAACTAGTAATACAATAATATTATCTTAACATAGTATAATTCACATATAATAATAATTATCAATCTTAATTATAAATGATAATTTTTAAAGCTCTGTACGGAGGGAATCATAGGACGGCACTTGGTTAAGAAGGCTTGGAAAATAGAACTTCTACAAGACCAAAATTACTAAATAATATGACACAAAAATGACTATCGTTAAGAAAAAAAATCAAGGATACGTTTAATAGACATAAAATTTACATAGATATGTTATTGAACATGTTGATCATTACTATATTTTAAAATGAGAATTAACCCTTATGTTCACCCTGCTCACTTTCTAGCTCATTGTCCTTTCAAATCTTCTAAGTCTCATGGCTCTATTGAATTCTAATTGAATGATGTTTTTTCATTATTTAGATTTGTTGGCACCCCTTTTCATTTTTTTATTTCATTCATGTTCTTCATAACATACGAAGTTCTACAGAGTGTTTGGTGTATCCTAGGCACATTTTGGTTATGCTTTTTCCCCATCATGCTTTACATGATCTATAGATATCTTTGATTAATGAAATTCATTGGATTCTTGGGTGGACCTATAAGGACAAGATCTACTTTGAAGAGGCTATGAAAAATATTAGAAATAAAGGCATTATTTGAAGTCCTAGCAACCTAATTTATTTTATTGGAAGCTTTGGATGCATCACATACAATCTCTAAATATGTTGACTTTGCTTGACTCTACATCATGGATTTCTATGACTATGTTTCAAAGGCTAGGTTTAGATCTACCATGGGAACTAATCTGAAGGCCCTCGATAACCTAGTCATGATGTTTTGGTATGCTCCTTTGTTGGAAAGTGAGCCTCAATTTGGAATGGCTAGTGGAGCTACACCCATAAATATGAATGCTTTTTTTAACCTTTAAAATACCATCTAGCCCTATGGATATAATCCATAAACAAACCAATCCCAATATTTGTTTCATAAGTGTGAAGCTTCAGGTTATGGATCTTGCTAAAACCTATATAACTTTTGGTTGTATTGTGAGTATGAGTTCTTTTATAAGTTTGGTTCATAAAGAGGTGGACCTATCTCAATATTGTTACATATGGTTCATTGTTGGATTTGAAATTATAAACTAGAAGAGGCTCTTACTGGTTGTCTTTTTTTCACCATTATGCTCCTATACCTTTGTTTATTTTGATATTCTAAAGGAGGTTTTTTATAGAGGATTTTTAAAGGTT
>JARHVA010009486.1:50000-127500 GCA_037957365.1 Torreya grandis | reverse complement strand
AACAAGGAAACAATTAAACATAAACTCACTAGCCTAGCATAACCTAAGTAGAAAATAGAACAAATACAATGATAAAGAGACCTAAAAGGTTCCCAAGAGGGACCCAAACCCAAAAAACAAATAGAAAAAATAACAATCACCTTAAACTAGTGTAGGATTCTGAAAACAACCCAAACCATGAAAAGCTCAACAAAATAAATGGTGCTACCATTGAGCTTACATTTGGGGATTTTTTTCAAACCCCCAAATCTAAAAAAATTGGTGATTGACTAGAACTAGGACGAGCTTGGACACAAAGGGAGGCCCAAGTCTCTAGAACAAAGAAACCTATGGGAGTTTCATAGATCCCACTTCCATCCAAAGATTAGAGTGAAGAAATTCAACCCTAGGGTAAGGATAGGATTCTGAAGGGGACCTAGAAACAAGAATAAAAAAATATGTGTTTTGAACTAGATCCCACCAACTAGGTAGGTCTGCTTTTAGACTGGCATGGAAACTAGCTTGGGATAACAAGAGGAATCCCTATATCTCCACAATTTGATTTTGAAAAGATTTGAAACCAAATAAGATTTAAATAAGGTATCTGTAAAACATTTTAAAATGATAAAATGATTCCTTCGTAAATCCTCAAAGTAATCTAGAGAAGGATTCTACATGGAATCCATGAAGCCAATAGAAGAAGAATTACATTAGGAATCCATGGCATAACCAAGAAGATTCCATGGTGAACTCACAAAACAATCTAAAGAGAGATTGCATAGCACCACCCTAAGTCACTTCTATCCTAGTCATTCTGCAGCCTCTAAAATTAAGATGCCCCCTCTCCCCCCCTAATGGTCACTAAAATTAGCTAGCCATGTCGATCTGCAATAGAGATATATCAATAAACTAGCAAATCTATACCCTAACTCCTGAAGAGTGGACCACACCTTAAAGAGGAATATAATTCCCTTAAAAGAAATAAAAGAAAAATATATCCATAGGAAACCCATGACATACATCCCTTAATGATGTAATCTAGAACTTGAAATATCATGGGCCTGAGAAGAAACTGGTTTAATCTAATCGATCCATCCCTTGTCTTAATGTTGCTTTCTCTCATACCTTCCTTGCAAGATATTTATTGGGACCCCAATATAACCAAAAACACCAACTTATTTAAATTCATCCATGACCTTAATGACTAGATAAAATTATAGAATAAGTCATTCTCTTGTTCTCTCAACCCAACATATGTTAAATAAATTAGACTAGGTATAGAACAGGTCAATAGCTCCTTGTTATTCTCAAGAAAAATAAACTATTTGCTTTAAAACCAACATGGCCTCCATTTGATTCTTCTAGTCAGCTTAAAAATAAATCCCTTACTTAAATCCTATCAAAAGGGTGTACCCCCTAACAAGAGGCACGAGCCTTCCAAAATAATAGATCCTTAAAAAATAAGTTTAGCCACACCCCAAAGGGTCAAAGAACCTCTAAAAAAAGGACCGGAGTGTGGATCTCATCATCGCTCCTCACAAGAAGAGATAAGGCTATCAAAATATTAGCTTCAACTTCCCTTAACCATCATATCAATCTCCCCCTCCCATCCATGGGAGCACCTTTGACTAGATGCTAATCGACAACTCCATATTTCAGCCCAAACAAGGGGTTGGACTCTATCTTGAAGGAACTACATTAGAGACATCATAGCTTCAAAAAACTCCATCCATTTTCCCTCTTGATCATGCTATAAACCAACAAAGACATCACTGAGAATAGATCTAGAACATTCCCATCATCCATGTCATCATCATCATCATCATCATCTTCTTCCTTCACATCCCCATAATTTGAATTATCACCCCTGCTCCCTTTCTCACTCATCCTTAAAATCTTGTAATTTATTTTTTTTAGATAAAAGTTTTCTAAATTTCCGCAACTATCCTTAATCCTACTCTAGCTATGCTCTATCTATAAATATTCTTAAGTTTCTTCCCCACCATAAACCATAGAATATGTGAAGGAGGGATAGCTTCCAAAGTTTATTCCAAATTATTGTGAGTTAAGATTTTGTTTTAAGTTGTGATCTAAAACCAAAATTTGAATTTTGGAATAATATCATTATGCAAAAATTTATTCTAAGGTAAACCATTTGCAATCAAGTTATTAAATGAGACCATGTTAAATTTATTATTATTAAATTTAATTTTAATTACGATATATTACTGTATATACAACTCAATATATTTATTATGGTGCATCATTATTATTTTTTCATGTATTATGAGAAGATTATTAGACGTTATTGTTTCAACATTTTTATTAATATAAAATATATTTTTTATATATTATAGTTATTAGACTAGACATTGTTCATGTTTTTTATGGTAGGTTTTTAAATGCTTGGATTGGAAACTAGAGCTAGGTTTGGTTGCACAAATATATACAAGAAAGAAAAATACAATAAATTAAGAAAAAAAAGTGAAATAAAAAATTACAAGAGAAATATTAGGTAGCCTAGTTGACATTATATGTAAATAATTTTAAAAATTATGTCAGTTATACTTACATTCTTTTGTGTAATAACTACATTCCTTTGCTTAGTCTCAAATTAAAAATTCAATTGTACTAAAGTTAAGAATTTGCTCGATAATCTTATGTCATAGATGTTGAGTCAAAATGTTAAGGAAAACATAATTGTGGTAAGTTTGGTATCTTGATATATTAATCTGAGTAATGTTAAAATATTATTATTTTTTACTCCTGCCTAACACCACAGCCAGCTTTGAAACCAACAAAATTAAATGCATCTTTTTGAATTTTGAAATATCTACTATTGTTTAAAGTTGGGTGATAAAAAGGGAGTTAGGTTTGTAGTCATAAAAGAAAAAGAAAAAGAAAAAGGGAATGTACATCAATAGATTGGAATTGAACATAGTATCAAAAAGAAGGAATAACAACTATAAAAGAAAGTGGAGCAGGGAAAGAATAGGGGAGACATTTTATAGAAGTCTGTAGTAAAGAGAACTTGCAACCAATAGTTTGTAGCAATAGTGAATATGCTACAAAAGTTAAGAGCAGTAGTAGCAATAGAGGAAGGATAGAAAATAGAGTAACAATAGTAAGAGAAATATATATTATTGATAGCAGTCAAAGTAAACAAGGAAAGTTCTTTTTGAGGTAATTTGTGAGATACTTTTTTATTATTATAACTATGTTTTTTAAAGTATTTTTTTCACATTTAAATATATGCAATTTAGTGTTTATTCATTCATTCTCTCCCCTCCCTTGATTCAAATTTTGTGTTGTCTATTTTATGCCCACCTAGGCTTTCAAATTTGGTATAATTTTTCTACATATACTTATGGTAATTTCTCCCTACATAGCGATTAGAGATGTTAGCCTTTCCAACAATTGGTATGAGAGAAATCATGTTGTGAGTCCATTTAGACATGGCAACAGGAAGTTCAAGGTCATGGCAGCAGCTCCTACGTTTGATGGGAAAACTATGATGTGTGGATCATAAAAATAAAAACTATATTCAACTCTCAAGAGCTATGATAGTTGGTTGAATTTGGGTATAATGAGGTTGTGAACATGGCAACCTTCAATGCATTAACTCAAGCTTAAGGGAATGTTTTAAAGGAAAATAAGAGAAAGTATTCTAAGGCAATCAGCTATATATAAATGACATTAGTTGATTCCTTATTTTCTAAAATAGCAATGGTTGTCTATTATAAATAAGCATGGGATATTTTGAAAAGTGTCTATCAAGGGAGTAATAAGGCAAAGCTTGTCAAGTTGTAGCTCTTAAGGAAGGAATTTGAGACCCTAAAAATGAAGGAGAATGATTCAATCAATGACTTCTTCATAAAGATAATGAACATTATCAATCAAATGAAGGAATGTGGTGATACCCTTGAAGATCATAGGATCATAGAGAATGTGTTGAGGAGCCTTCCAATTATATTTGACCCCATAGTGGTTGATATTGAAGAGTCAAAGGATTTGACACAAATGAGGGTGAATAAGTTAATGGGTTCTTTGAAAACCATGAATAAAGGTTGAATAGGTCAGCCACCTCCTCCCATGATCAAATATTCAAAACCAATGTGAATTAGAAAAGAAGGGGGAGAGGATAAAACAATAAAAAAAAGGAATAACTTGTAGTATTCAAGAAGGTGTGAGTCATAGCCATCAAGAACCACATGGAAGAGGAAGAGGAAGGAGAAGCATCCAATGTTATTATTGCAAGAGGTATGGACACTATGCTAGTGAGTGTAGAAAGGAGTATGACATGAATAGGTAGAATTCAAAATTTTCTCATACAGAAGAGGTTAATCTTAATAGGAATTATAAAGGTAAAAACTTGTTTATAACATGCAATATTAATGAGCAAAGTAGTAAAGAGACATGGTACTTTGATAGTGGTTGTAGCAACCACGTGAGTAGGAACAAAGAGATGTTTAACCACATTGATGATTCAATCAAATCAGAGGTGAAGATGGGAAATAATGAGAAGGTTCTCATCATGGGAAAATGCACCACTTCTATCTACACCAAGGTGAAAAAAGGTAGACTCAAGATGTTTATTATGTACTGAACTTGAAACACAACCTTACAAAATAGGGCAGCTTATCGAAAAGGGGTACAAGGTTACATTTGAGAATTAAGAATGTATCATCTTTGATAAGATTGACTACAACAAATAGATTGTAACAATAAAGATGACAAGTAATCAGATGTTTCTATTGAGAATGCAAAGTGACCTTGTAACAGTGTTTAAAACTATGGTAGTAGATGAGTCTACTCTTTGACATCTTAGGTACGAGCATTTGAGCTTTGTATGGATGAACCTTATTCACAAGAAACACATGGTGAAAGGGATTCCCCTTAAAGAACAACCAAACAAGGTGTGTGAAGGATGCATATTAGGGAAGAAGCATAGGAGTGCATTTCTCATGGGTAAAGCATGGAGATCTAGCGATCTTTTAGAATTAATACATTCAGACTTGTGTGGTCTAATAAAGACCCCCTCCCTATCCAAGAATGTTTATTTCATGACATTCATATATGATTATATACGGAAGATATGGGTGTACTTATTAAAGAATATATCAAAAGTATTTGAGACCTTCAAGCAATTCAAGGCCATGGTGGAGAATCAAACTGGCCACTACATCAATATTTTGATGATGGATAGAGGGGAGAGTATATCTCCAATGAGTTCATAAAATTTTGCAAGGATCATGGCATAAATAATCAATTTACAGCTAGGTATACACTGCAGCAAAATGGTGTGACTGAGAGAAAGAATATGAGCATCCAAGAGATGACAAGCAGCATGCTAAAGGAAAAGGGTTTGCCTAATAAATTTTGGGCTGAGGATGTAGAAAAATCTATGTATTTGTTGAATATGTGTTCAATGAAGAGTGTTAGGGATATGATCCCTCAAGAAGATTGGAGCAAGCAAAACTAAGTGTATAACACATTAGAGTGTTTAGTTGTGTAGCAAACACACACGTGCCCAAAAAAAGAAGGATGAAATGGGATGATAAAAATGAGAAACATAGGATATAGTGACCAATCAAAGGCTTATCGATTGTACAATCCCATCACCAAAGAGCTCATAATCAGTTAGGATGTTCAATTCATTGAGCATGAAAGCTTGGGAAGGGAGACAAGAAGAAGAGCATGTTAAAACAAGGGTTAGTAGACCCTTTATTAAACCTCAAATAGTAGGTGATATAGCCACCAATGCACCAAGTTGGACCCCTATTTCACTTAGGGTTGATTCATCTAATGGAAGTATCCATCATGGAGGTCAAGTTGTTCAAGAGTCAACATCATCATCATCCAACTAAAATCAACACCAAGCAAGGACAAAGAGCTTGAAAAAAGTCTATGAACAATCAAGGTATGAAGAAAATCAAGATGAAACTATGAATTATGTCTCTTTTTATCAGTCGATCTTATATTTACTTTGAATAAGTAGTCAAAGATAGTAAGTAGTGTGAGGAAATGGATGAAGAGATGCATATCATAGAGAGAAATGAGACTTTAGAGTTAGTTAACCTACCAAAAGGAAAAGAGGTCATAGAAGTTAAGTGGGTGTACATAACAAAAACTACTCTCAAAGGCAAGATGGAGAGGCATAAGGAAAGGCTAGTGGTGAAAGGCTACAAGCAAAATCCTAGACATGATTATAATGAAACATTTGCACTTATAGCAAGGCTAGAAATGGTAAGGACAATCATAGCCATTACTACCCAACACAAGTGGAATGTGCATTAAATAAATGTGAAGTTAGCATTTTTAAATGGAGTGCTAAAAGAAGAGATCTATGTGGGATAGTGACCTAGATATGAGATTGTCATGTATGAGAACAAAGAGTATAGGTTTAAAAAGGCATTGTATGGGCTCAAGCAAGCCCCAATAGAATGGTATAGCCATATAGACTCATACTTGTTAAGCAAAAACTTTAGAAAAGGTACAAATGAGCCCATAATATACATCAAAGCATGCAAAGAAGGTATTTTGAATATTGTATTGTATGTGGATTATCTAATATTCACTGGTAATGCAAATTAGTCTAATAAAGAATTCAAAATAGTTATGAAAAATGAATTTGAGATGACTGATTTAGGGTTCTTGAAGTATTTTCTTAGAATAGAGGTTAAGCAAATGGAAAAAGACATATTCATATGTCAATATAAGTGTGCAAATAAAATTTTGGATAGGTTCAAGATGTTGGACAGCAAACCTATATTCACTCTAGTTGAGATAAGTGTTAAGTTGTGTAAAGATGATTGAAGCAGCAAAGTAGACCCCACATGCTATAAAATCCTAGTGGGAAGCTTAATGTATTTGATTGCAACAAGGCCAGACATCATGTATGTAGTCAACCTCATATCAAGATTTATGGATATGACAAAGGAGACACATTAGGGGAAAAAAAGAATATTGAGGCACGTGAATGGAACAAGAGAATATGAAGTTTTGTATGCAAGAGCGGATGAGTTTCATCTTGTTGGTTACACGGACAGTGATTGGGTAGGTATCCTTCATGACCAAAAGATCACTTTGGGGTATTTGTTTCATCTTGGGTCAGGGGGGCATATATTGGACTTCAAAAAAACAATTGATAGTGTCACTCTCTACAGCTGAAGTAGAGTATATAGCATCCAATACAGCAGCATGATAGGCTATATGGTTTAAAATGATACTTTTTGATTTGCATGAAGAGCAGCAAGGAGCTTCTACTATCTATTATGACAATGTATCATCCATAACATTCTCAAATAACCCCATCTTTCATGGTAGGAGAAAGCATATTTCCATCAAGTATCAATTCAATCGAGAGTTAGTCTAAAATCATGTCATATATATTAGTTTTTGCAAGTTTGATTAGCAACTAACTTATATTTTTTACTAAGCCATTGTCTAAAGACACTTTCATGCACCTAAGAGGAAGGTCAGGGGACATTAATACGACAACATTAGGCCTAGAAATTTTTATGGTAGTTTCAAAGTCCTATAATAGAGATATGGATTTCAACAAGGTAGATACAGACCTTAAAAATCTAGCTATGAATTTCAACAAGCTAGCTACAAATTTTAGTAAGGTAGCTACGGATTTTGGCATGGTAGATACGACTTATAGTGGAGCTATGGATTTCAACATTCTAACTATGGATTATAGTCTAGCTACGGATTTCGGTAGGGTAAATATATATTTTAATAGTCTAGCTACAGATTTTGATATGATGGCTATGAATTTCAACAGTCCAACTATGGACTCTATTAGTAGAGCTATAGATTTCAGTAATGAAGCTTCGAACATGCATGAAAAAGGTGTAGAAGTATTTGGGAAGATAAAAAGAAGTTATAATGAGATTTTGAAGACAGATAAAATTTCAATTGAACATGGTAGGAAGGTCAAAAATAATGGGGAGTGTTAAAATATTATTAATTTTGACTTCTACTTAACACCACAGGGAGCGCTAGAACCAATAGAATTAAATGCATCTTTTTTAATTTTGAAATTTTGACTAGCTTTTAAAGTTGCGCTGTAAAATGGGACTTATGTGTGTGGTCAGAAAAGAAAAAGAAAAAGAGAATGTATAGCAGCAGATGGGAATTGAATGCAGCAGCAAAAAGGAGGAGAAACAGATATAAAATAAAGTAGAGCAGGGAAAGAATAGGGAAGACATTTTACAGAACTCTGTAGTAAAGAGAACTTGCACCCAATAGTCTGTAGTAATAGTGAATATGTAGCAGAAGTTAAAAGCATCAGCAGCAGCAGAGGAAGGATAGAAAACAGAGTAACAGCAACAAAAGAAATATATTTTGTTGACCGCAGTCAAAGTAAACAAGGAAAGTTTTTTTGAGGTAATTTGTGAGTTACTTTTATACAGCTGTAACTATGTTTTGTAAAAAGAATTTTTTTAAATCTAAATATATGCAATTTTAGTGTTTATTCCTTCATTCTCTCCCCTCCTCTACTTCAATTTTTTTTGGTTGTTTATTTACTACCCACCTGAGCTTTTAAAATTGGTATAATTTTCCTACATATAGTTTTGGTAATTTCTCCCTACATAACCATTTGAACTGTTTCCCTTTCCAACAAATGTTAGATTAACAATGTAAATAAGTATTGTTAAAAACATAAATATGTAAAAGGAAATGACTTCTCCTTCCACCACTTAATGTGAAAATTTGTCCAAACATTCCACCCCAAGGCAAGGAAAGAAATTATGTTAAAACATTATTTTTTTACTCGAACGTCATAATTCCCTGTCTAAAAATCATAGCCAAATGAGTCTAAGATTCATACCACCGCGGGTGGGAAAAAACACACAACGGTAAGTTTATTAAGTTTTAATAGACATAGTTAAAAAATAAAATATCTAACAAGAAAAGTTAAGAGATTTCGGAAGGAAACCACCTTTAACCCAACTCTAACCTTGAATAGAAAGGTTTTAACGCAGGGGTGGTGTTGTGAGAGTCAGTGGTTTATTGTTTGTATTCGGGAAAAGGCTATCATTGGGAAGGGAATGGAAGCTTGACATGGCTGACCGTGGATACGGGGAATCACGAACTTCGTAAGTGACTGTTACCTTCCCTACAATGAGGCCATGTAAATGATGATCGTTGTGGATGGTTCAAGGTATGAAACATGCAAGGAAGAGTTCATTTTTTAAGATCATGCAAATTGCAGGTAACTATTATTTTTTTAAGGTAATGATGGCAGTATTGTATTACTAGAGGATCGATATTCTTGGCATGGAAATAACAAAGATGGAGAATATGGGTTTTAGATAGACATCATGAGAATATCAACATGATTATGGGGATTTTTTTGGGAAAATGTCTCTAAGAGAATAAAGGATAGTCCTGTATTTGAAGATATCAAGGCTAACAAGTAAATAATAATGACCTTCGAATGATAATATCAAGGCTGACAAGTAAATAATACTGACCTTCGAATGACTACTTTTTATGGTCTATTGTCATGATAATAAAAGGAAATGAGAAGGTTTTCCACATTATGAAAGTATTGTAACCTATATGAGGAATTTGGTTTCATATAATTTGATACTTTATACAGAGATGTAGGCTGGCTTAATAAATCTATAAAGTATATTTAGCTGGATAAGATTATAATCTTAATATGTAATTAAATTTATAAAACTAATGAGTTGAGTTTTGTAAATAGAATTTTTAATTAGGGTAAATTTTATTTATAAAATAAAAAGGGTGAGAAACTTAACAGATATTATGTATGAATGATAAGGGTATATTTTAGGTGGTTATATTTTAATTAAGTATTAAATTTATCAAAGGTATAGTAAGTAAACTTGTAGATTTGTTGTTAAATTATTATTTAATTTTTAGTAAGAATAAAAAAAAATTCCTTGTTATGGTTGTGAATTTTTTAAACATAAATATGAACAAAGGAAACATAAGAAGTATTAAAGGTTGTATACAATTTATTTTATATCTTTGAGTTATTTATAAGTCTTTTGATATCTTTGAATTATTTATAAGTTTTTTGGTAAGAAGTTGGTAATCAGTTGATTAAAATTTTAGGCATAAATAAAAATAAAAATAATACAAGTCTTAAACAATTTAATACTTAAGAATCTAATTGGTATGGTTGGCAAACCACTAATAAAAAATATGATTCCACTTAAATAAAATAATCTATGAGAGAAAAAAAAAAAATTACATATAACATGTAAAACTTTATATACATAATATTTTAATGATATAGACTTGTAAATAACTAAAACATATTATGATATATATATTTTTTTAATTAAACTATTTATTATAATAACGTAATATTCATTTATATAATTGAAATAATATACAAAATATAATCCTGGTTGATTGTGTATTGGTTATGTTGTCTGCCTATAATGATTGATTTAAACAAATGAAAGATAAGATTCATGCACGTCATGCAACAATTATTTGATTTAATATAGTTGGATTTGATTGATTTAAATCTGGTTGTTAGTTGGAAACTATGTGGCTAAGGCTAATTTCATCAAACTTCTGTAGCTTTCTTGTGTATCAAGGCAGTTGATGTTGGTATTCAAAATAAATACTAGAAAGCTATAAAAAATTTAAAATATTAGTTAGTCTATTATCCTTCGTTATAAGCATTGCATAAAACATGTATTATTTGATTTCGTTCACGAGTATTACTTCCAAGATTTGTCTTATTATTCACGGTGCTATGGGAATCTCATTTATCGTCATTGTTGAAGAAGTAAATTCTGTATTTTTTGATAATAAAGTTGAAAAGTTCCAAATGGATATTTAAACTCTTGATACTCCATGGCATTAGTTTGACATGGTCCTCTTCCCCATACTTTTTATATTGATTGATAAATGGTTTTAAATAGGATAGGAACTAATATGTTCAGCCTTTTCAACCGAATCCTGTGTAAATCAACTGCACTGTATGTAAATATTTTATTTTAAGTTGGTTGTTTCAAGTATTAATCAGTAACAGAATGTCCCATTTAATTCGTTTGTCTTGGATGAAAATACACACATAATTGATTAGGCTGTTAAAAAATATGATTAATACTATTCACACTCAGTAGTTAAAAATATTTTTTGATATTATACTTTCATTGTCAAGACTCTTTAATGAGTTTGCATGCATAGAAATAAATAATTAAAATTAATTAATTATGTAATAATATGTAACACGGAAAGCATTCTCTAGAATTATAGCAATAGAGACATGGAAGAAAAATTTAGATCTAAGCAAATACACATATAACACCGATATAATATGGTTCACCTAATGTGGATTATGTTCACCAGGAGGATCTCAATAATATTATAAATAAGAGTAAAAACAAATCTAAAATAGAAACCTCTCACAGAGATAATTTTGTCCAAACCAAATTCACACTAAAATTTCTGAGATGCAAAGTTGCACCTCAAAACCGATCACACTGACCACAAAGAGAAAGTGGAACTCAAACTGAGATGCAAAACACAATTACAATGTATTTACCTTCACACCTATTTATACTCTTTGGAAAAAAATGCCATACCTTGGTGATAAGCCATATCCCCACCAAAATGACATAAAATAAGGGAGGTTTTAACCCACTGGATAAAATATAATCCCCTGATTCTTTCAACCTCTTTAAATCACATATATTTCTCCATAAATCATGCCACAAATGTGGGAAGTGATTATCACACTGAAAAATTTGCTCCACATTTATAAAAGTAAATAAATACATGTTAAAATTGACCCGTTAACTTTATTTTAACCTTATGGGTGAAACGGACTCCACATTTAATAATTTAAATGGATTTGCATACATATTTAATTATGGAAATTTGTAACATCAATTGACTGAGTAGTTAGTAAATTTATTGATTATAGATGAAATTCCTTTTTTTTGAATATAAACACACACTTTTAATTCTAAATTTATAAACCAAAAGATAAAAAATTTAAATGAATTTACAATTTTAAATAAAGAATAAAAAATATCTTACAATTTAATTTACATGTAATGCCTCTACCAACGACACACTCAACATCATAAAACCAATAAGAGACTAGAGTTCTTAGGGAAACCTTCAGCAAAGCATTATCGAAACGTCAACAACAATGGAACAAAATAGTGACCGGTCTACTCAACATTAAACTAAACTGTGATAAGGGGTAATTCAGCCAAATGTACTTCAAAACTCATCCAAACATACCATCTTACTCTAAACAAAAAACCAGTTCTTTTTAAAATTTGTCTTGTTAAACATTGAGCTACATACAAAGGGTTTAGTCTGGGCCCCAAAACTGGAAAGGTGGCAACCTTGAAGTTGACTACTCTATAGTAGTGCATTCGAAAAGGAGCATAAGTCAAGAAACGTTCATCCCTGGGAGCTTCAACGTGAAACAATTCCATTATACAGTGGCTCAGACTAAAATATAGCTTCCCCTTAGCCGCGAAACAACATAAGCCAATAGACATCCTGCAAAGGGCTCTCAAATCTATCTTCCTTCCCTCCATTAAAGCTCTTTCACCTCCACAGGGCCAAAGTATCATAACACAGTCGAAGGACCAAAATATGAACCACTGAGCACTCCCCGAGTGATTGGCATCCTGGCCAGTGTAAGACACGAGTCAAAACAGGCCCACATAACTGAACCAGCTTACGAGGAGCCAAATGTTTAGGCTAAAGACCCCAAGAAGCTTCCAAGCCACACCTTCGAACACCCAGTCCGCTACATATCTCATGCTTGAGACCATGAAACAAGTTCATTAAAAATAATGTAAAGTAAAACACCAACATTACCTAAGTGACCCAGAGACTCAGCTTGAAACTCTGAGATCTTCCCATGGAATCTTTAGTATCTTGGCTAAAGCAAGAGATCAACAAAGACTGGTCCTTATTACAAAACCAACAATCACGGATCCAAATGCCAAAAAACTCAGGGATTTCCATATCCTCGTATCTCAAGGTGGTATGTAAACCACCCAAGAAACTAGTCCAGGAGAGCGATTCAAAACAGTTCTTTGCCGAACACCCTATCCTTATTCAAAAGAACACAGTTTTATGCTTGACGTGAACCAAACGTCTCCTGAAGCCAACAACCGAGAGAAATACTCCAAGAACCTTCAAAAGATATTTAGAAAAGCACAACTCATGACCTCAAGCGTGGATAGATCATCATGAAATTCAAAACAGGGAAAAGCTGTGGAAATAGGGGCAGAGGATTTGAAATGATAAACAGAGCAGCAAATAAAGATATTTCATACACAGCAGTAAAAGAAAACCAATTCTAATGGAATTAAGAGCTGCTCAGAAAACACAGAAAAAAAAGACACAGCGAGATGGACACAATCAGATTTATATATTCATATATTAAAATCTGGTACAATTTTAACAGAGCTTCGATGCTCAAAGTTTCTTCTTCCTATCAGATGCAGAGCTGCGTTGCTCTATTTTCTTCTTTCTTACATGATACCAAAAATGACCATAAAAGCAGTAATAAAATTAAACTCTACGATGGACAGCAAGGAGAATAAAATATTTATATCTTTTACTCCCCTCAAAGTATGTGAGAGTAATTAGCCAGTTAAGCGTATCAAACCAAATTTGTCAAATCTTCTTCAGAAGGCATTCTAAATAAATTGCCTTAAATGTAGGTAATTATGCTGCGCTGGAGAGGAAAGCAAGAATAGCAAGTTGAGATTAGACATATCTCTAACACTCCCCCTTAATCTCAACTAGCTGACATTTTGCTCAAAAGCTTCCGGAGCATCCATTTTCAAGCCTAGCATGCTTCTCAAAAAATTTGGTGCATTCGTCCTCTGTCTAAAAAGTTCCGGAGCATCTGCTTTTTGTTCCTACATTCTAATTAAAGGTTTCCAGCACATCCACACTTGCACAAAAATTTCTGGAGCATTCATTTTCAGCACATACACCCAAACAACTTCTCAAGTATTCAAATACATCTTTTCCCAACGATTTAGTAAAAATATCAGCAAATTGATCTTCTGATCTATAGAATTCTAAACATATTTCCTTTTTACTCACTAACTCCCTTATAAAATGATATCTAGTATCTAAGTGTTTGCTTCTTTTATGAAAAATATGATTTTTAGACAATGCAATGGTTGTGTTATTATCATAATAAATCTTTGTTGCTTCATCTTGTTTATGCATTAACTCAGCCAACATTCTCTTCATCCATACCACTTGACATGCGGCTGCTATGGCTGCCACATACTCTGTTTCTGCTGAAGAAAGTGTAACAATGGGTTGTTTCTTTGAAGCCTTAGAAACAACACCAAATCCAAAATGAAAAGCATAACCGGAAGTTCTTTTTCTATCATCTATACTACCGGCACAATCGTTGTCTGTATATCCAATAAGTTTAAAGTCATCTACAACTGAATACGAAATTTCATAGTTCTTGGTTCCACATACGTACCTCAAAATTATTTTTCCAGCTTGACAAAGAAAGTCTTTTGGAGACTCCATGAACCTTGAGATAAGGCTCACACTATACATGATGTCAGGTCATATAGCAGTTAAGTACATGAGACTACCAACTAGCGTTTTGAACAATCTATGATCAACTAATGAACCATCATCATCCTTACTTAACTTTAGTCCTGTCACAACTAGAGTAGGGGTTGGTTTGCAATTTAGCATATTAAATCTTTTTAATACATCACTTGCATATTTTGACTGAGAAATAAAAATACCATCTGTTGATTGCTTAACTTCCATTCCCAAAAAATATTTCATGAGACCAAGGTCAGTCATCTCAAACTCTTTCATCATAGTAGCCTTAAAAGAACTTATAGAAAGGTCTCCCCTAAACATCAAATCATCTGCATAGATACAAACTATCAACATTTTACCTTGTTCATCCATTTTGATATATAAAGTAGGCTCACTACTGCACCTACTGAAACCACTCTTAATCAAGTAAGAATCAATTCGACTGTACCATGCTCTAGGAGCTTGCTTGAGTCCATAGAGAGCTTTTTTCAGCTTCTATACTTTACCTTCGTGACCTACAATTTTATATCCTTCTGGCTGCTCAACATAAACTTCTTTAATCAAACCATTTAAAAATGCATATTTTACATCCATTTGGAAAACTTCCACTTCTTTTGGGCTACAATGGCTAAAACACTTCTTACCATATCCAGGCGAGCTACTAGAGCAAATGTTTCATTGTAGTCAATACCAGGCTATTGAGTGAAGCCTCTAGCAACCAACCTTGTCTTATGCTTCAACACATTTCCATCCATGTCATATTTTGTCTTGTAAATCCATTTTACGCTTATAATATCATTTCCTTGCAGACGATCCACCAACTCCCAAGTATTGTTCTTCTCAATAGCTTCAATATCTTCATCCATATCTTCGTCCCATGCTTCATACTTAATTGCTTCATCAAAGAACATTGGATCAGCAACTTCTGAAAATAAAGCAAAAATAGAAAATGAATTTGATGTTTCAACAGTAAAATCAGATTCATATATATATCTCTTAAACTCCTTGTTTTTTGTTGCTTCTATCAACTGAGTTTGATGAACTTCCAGATGATGTTATCACTGGTGTTCTTTGTGGAGTTTGTTGTGTGGAAGAAAAATTATGATTTTTTGAAAGTCTTGTTGTAAAAGAAGGTATACCTTTTGCTACAACTTGTGTTGCTTGTCTGGGAGTGGAAGGAGGTATTGCTTGTGGAATACCTTGTTTTTCTATCACTTCATTAGTCATTTCATCATGTGGATCAACTGCTGTTACACTTATGATTTTTTTTACACTTCCATCCCATGCTTCGTTCTCCACAAATCATACATATCTACTAATTATAACTTTTCTAGTAATTGGATTAAACAACTTGTAAGCTTTTGCATCTTTTGAATACCCAACAAAAATGCATTTCTCACCTTTGTTGTCCAATTTTCTTCTCAGCTCTTTAGGCACATGAGCATATGCAATGCATCCAAAAAATTTGAAGTGAGCAACATTGTGCTTTCTACCACTCCAAGCCTCTTGAGGAATCACATTCCTTACACTTGTAGTTGGACATCTATTCAAAATATAAATAGCAGTTGTTACTTATTCAGCCCAGTATTCATTTGGTAAATGCTTTGACTTCGACATACTTCTTGTCATATCCATGATAGTTTGATTTATTCTTTCAGCCACACCATTTTGTTGAGGTGTGTAACGAGCTGTAAATTGTTTGTGAATACCATGTTGTCTACAATAATTCAGAAAATCATTAGAACTATATTCACCACCTCTATCAGTTCTTAATGTCTTGATGTGATAGCCACTTTGCTTCTCTACAAGAGCCTTGAACTGCTGAAAGACTCCAAATGCATCAGATTTATGCCTCAAAAAGTAGACCCATGTCTTTCTTGTATAATCATCAATAAAAGTCAGAAAATATGTGTAACCTCCAATAGAAGGAGTTTGCCTCGGTCCACATATATCGGAGTGAACAATCTCAAGTGGTTTACATGCTCTTTCTGATTTTGGAATTTCTTAATCAATGGCATCCCCTTAACCATATTCTTCCTATACAACAAATTCAGACCTCCAAAGTTCAAATGGCCAAATCTCAAATGCCATAACCATGATTTATTTTTCACCATTGACTAAAAAGCTATTTGAATAGTTACATTACCATTTTGTTCATCTTCTTTAGTTTTAGTTTCTGCCTTTTCGGAGCTACCTTGTTCTATTCTGGAGTAGCCTTGTTCTTTTTCATAGCAACCTTCTGGAGCAACTTTGCAGCTTTGCTCTTCTGTGAAGCAAACTTCTAGAGCAACTTGAGAGGCACCTTGAGAATTTTTAGTCTTAAATGCTGCTCCAGCTACATTTCTTTTTATGTCAAGTTTCAACCTCAATGGGAACATTCTATTTTTTGTCATTTGTACCTCTGCAATCAGTTGCATACTAGGATATTTATCAAGAATGACACATGCATTATTTGTCATATAAACTCTGTATCTTTTTTGCACTAATTGACCAATACTCATTAGATTATGTTTTAGACCAACAACATAAAAAACATCATGAATGACTTTTTGCTCCCCCTTTTTGGTTAGAATGTCAACGGTGCCTTTTCCCATAACATTCACTGGATTGTTGTTCCCAAGAGTAACATTTAAAGTGACTGATTTATCCAAGCTAGAAAACAACTCTAGATTTCTAGACATGTGATTGTTATAGCCAGAATCTAAATACCAAATATCATTTGGACTCTCTTGAACCATATTGCATTCAATTGGTGATTTTGTATAAATTGCTTTAGCAATCTTTGCACATGCAATAAACATAAAAAAATTTGTAAAATTTTTTGGGGGGTTTTGATTTTGTCTTCCTTGATCATGTTGTTTCTTTCTACACTCAAAAGCATAATGACCATATTTTTTGTAGTAATGACATTAGACATATGACTTATCTTGTCTTTGACTAGCTGAATGATTATGAGAGGGTTCATTGTTATGTCCTCTTCCACCTTGATTTGTAGGACTGCTGCTACATCCTCTAAATGTGTTTCTTCCTCTACCCCTAAGAGTAAATATACCTCTACCTCTTCCATGGCTTATTGAACCCTGAGATGAGAAAACATTCTTAATGGAGGTGTGTGATCTATTCAGCCTATATTCATGATTTATCAAAGATGCATGCAATTCATCCATTGTCAGTTGGGTTAAATCCTTAGTTTCCTATATTACAAAAACTAAAGGATCAAACTTAGAAGGCATAACCCTTAACATTTTCTCAACTATCTTTGTCTCTTCTAATGTTTTCCCATGATAGTTTATTTGATTTACTAGCCCAACAACACGAGTAAAAAATAACTCCACAGACTCTAAATCTTTAATACTTATGTTTTCAAATTCTCTTCTAAGTATCTAGAGTTTTGCATATTTAGCTTTGTCCTTACCTTGATAGGTTGTTTACAGTGTGTCCCATGCCTCCTTTACATGCATTACTGCTGCAACTCTTGGCAGTATGCTTTCATACATTTCTTGATGAATGTAGAAGAGGGATTTTCCATCCTTCTTTCTCTGCTCTTTCAAGATATCTTTCTCTGCCTGGGTGAGTGCATTGTATGTTTCTTGGTCTATTGGCTCTGCATAGCCATTCTCAACAATTTCCCAAACACCCTGAGACCTAAACAAGGATTTCATCGTCAATGACCAATACTCATAATTTTTGCCTATGAAAAGAAGGGTTTGCAAGCTAGACAAGGAAGCACTAGACATTGAGGCTATGGAAGCCATTGATGGCTATCAAATAAGAAATAAGTGCAGACCCAGAAAAGAGACTAGAAGTTTGAACCAATGGATTTGATACCAGACGTTGAAATAGGGGTAGAGGAATTGAAATGATAAACAGAGTAGAAAATAGAGATATTTCATACATATCAATAAAAGAAAACTAATTCTACTAGAATTAAGAGTTGCTCAGAAAACACAAAAAAAAAAGACACAGCAAGATGGACACAATCAGATTTATATATTCATATATTAAAATTTGGAACAATTTTAACAGAGCTTTGATGCTCAAAGTTTCTTCTTCCTATCATATGTAGATCTGCATTGCTCTCTTTTCCTCTTTCTTGCATGATACCAAAAATGACCACAAAAGTAGTAATAAAATTAAAATCTATGGTCGACAGCAAGGAGAATAAAATATTAATATCTTTTACTCCCCACAAAGTATGTGAGAGTAATTATCCAGTTAAGTGTATCAAACCAAATCTGTCAAATCTTCTCCAGAAGGCATTCCAAATAAATTGCCTTAAATGTAGGTAATTATGTTGAGCTAGAGAGGAAAGCACGAATAACAAGTTGAGATTAGACATATTTCTAACAAAAATGGGAAGGGGAGCAGGAGGGAAACAACTGACTCTCAAAATGATAGACTTTTATGTGTATGGAATGTTTCTACAGTTTGGTGTTAAGGACCGAGGGGATTAGGTGTATAGAATATCTCTTCGGCTTAGTGCCAAGGATTCATTCAAGAGCATGATCCCAGCCTCATCTCTTTTTTGTATCTATTGAGATTTGTACTTTGATATATAACTAAACAACACCTTTTACACCATCATTTTCACTGTTAAACTACAACCCACTTAATAAATCACAATAATTTTGAAAACAAACTTTAAATCCAATTAATATGTATTATCAAATATTTAAAATTTAAATCACATCCTCCTTCTAAATTTATATATTCTTGTACAAATTATATAATTATATTTTTATGGCTATCCCCATAAAATTTATGATTGTGTTATATCTCTAACAATTGGATTGATTATAAGTTTCGATTAATATTTTATTTACACTAAATATTTTTCTATATCAAACAAAGACAATATTTTTATGTTTGAAAATGGAAAACATATAAATTTTCAATAAATTTCATTTTTAATTTAATGTCATATTGACTTACAAGAGTTAGTCTATAAAAATGTTTTTATAAGAAAATTTCAAATTCTAACTATATTTATTTTTATTGCTAACGTACTTAACATCGAAAATAGAGATTGAGGAATGCATATTCTTGAAAATCTCAAGAAACATGATTTTAATATATTTTTATTTTTTAAATCTAAACAATTTAACAAATATTCTATTATGTAGTGTATTTTTGGTATGTAGTGTTTTATTTTTATTTTTGTTTGGATTAATTATAAGAAAATTTCAAATTCTAACTATATTTATTTTTATTGGTAACGTACTTAACATTGAAAATAGAGATTGAGGAATGCATATTCTTGAAAATCTCAAGAAACATGATTTTAATATATTTTTATTTTTTAAATCTAAACAATTTAACAAATATTCTATTATGTAGTGTATTTTTGGTATGTAGTGTTTTATTTTTATTTTTGTTTGGATTAAAATAAAAAAATCATTCCATTTGAATGCTTGAGAAAATATTATAATATTTTTAACTAAAATTTTAATGTTTATTAAAAATATGGTGATATTAAAATTAAATAAAGGCAATTAGATAAGTGAAGTGCTTTATGTTAAGCATGCAGGTGAAATAGATTTATAGCTAATAAAATTTGGAAATCATGTTTTTTATTGAAATTTTTATTGGTCAAGAAAAATAAATTCATAACAACAATTTATTATATATTTTATTGGGATTTACTAATTTTTTTCTATAATTTTTTATGCTAAGCACATATATCAAAAAAAATCATTTCATTTTATTCAAGTGCACTCCAACATATCATTCAAATTATATAGAAATTTAATTAGAATTTAACAATTTTAAATGTATACAAACATAGCCTATTATCATATCAAAACATAAAATTTAACCATGAAAGGAAATAAAACATCTAAACTTCAAAATTAGTACAATTTAAAATGACTTCAAAAGTAATTTGAACAAGAGTTTACTATCAAAATATTGAGATATTAAATTTTTGTTCTATGTTTATAGATTTATGCTCTTACAAAAATTAACTTATAATTCTCAATGAGATTTTAAAAAAAAATAGAGGTTAGAAGTACAAATTACTCTACCAAATAAAATGGGACAAAATTGGAGTATTGTATTTTATGAATAATTTATCAAACATGAAATCAAATGTTTATAGAAAACCGAAAAAACATGATGATGATGATGATGATGATGATGATAATGATGATGATGATGATGATGAAATTACAAAGATAATTTAATTTTGAAGTCCTAACATACATTAATCATATTTACTTATGTGAACAATTTCAATACCATGTATAACCCCTAAACTAACACTTAGATATCAATCATCTTTAATTAGGAATATTCTCATTTCAATACTATTTTTCAAGTCAAAATATATAAAATTCAATGTTAAATATTATGATATTCTCTATTAAAAAAAATTGAATCTGTGATACACATCAATCATAAGCAATATAATGAATAAATTTAAAAAATCTATGACATCAAATAAATGAATAATAATGTTAAACTAATTTAAAATTATAAGTAGGAGAAATATATTCACAATACAAACTTCATTTTTTTATAACTTGTCATCATCTTTTCTACCCGGATCTTTGCGTATTAAAATAAAATATTTATCCATAATTAAATATAAAATTATATTATACAAAATAAAATATTTATCCATCATTAAATATAAAATTATATTGTACAAAATTACATATCATTAAAATAATACATGAATTCATTTTTTTTTGGTGGCTTCAATAAACAAGGACCATGTTGCGTACCTGCTTTTATACATGGACTCAGTTGCCACATACTTGGCATCTGTTGCCTTCGTGCATGAACCCAGTTGTCACATACTTGGCATAGGTTGTATAATTTATCTATGCGTTAAAATCAACCTCTTCAATCAACAATTTTGACCTTTCCATAAGTCATCAATGCTGGTAGCTTGAGATCCACTACTCGGCGGTAAAAACAAACCAGCACCACAAACTCTGCCAAAAATACCACTGATAATTCGATCCTGCAGTTGCTCTCTGTGCTGATGCAAAACAAAGGACCTAATGGAATCACAATCTATGTGCAAAATACTCCTTTGGTACTCCGCCACAAGCCAAACATGCATCTCTTCCATCAATGACAAATGTGCATGTTTATAGGTGTTAGAAGATGAAAACTAAAATCATATGGAATGGATATCCACCACGTACCCAAAAGTAAACAATAATAAAATCTGTTAAAATTTTCGATAATAAAAGAGTAATTGCTACTATTAATTTTGATGCTCATTTTGGATTAGTAAAGGACTATAGAATATTTTCAAAAAGCCTCAAGTAAATTTTCTTCGAGAATAAAATCACCTAAAACATAAACGCAATTTTCTAGTTCCTCATATCTGTCCAAACTGGGCCAAAAAGACCAATCCTGACAGCTTACCCATATTCTGTGTAGGCTATTTTGGATTAGCAAAGGACTACAGGGCATAATTACTTCTATTTGGAGCTTGGTTCTTTGCCCTAAAGATATTGGACAAGGTATGGGAAATTGCTTTTTCAATCTTTTTTTCCAATTTTGGAAATGGTCCTGATTAATATTTTATATATGGCTAGATTGTGGCACATTTCTTACTTGCAGTGTCAAATGCCTTTCATAACTCCTGCAGGCTTAAAAGCCTTGGTGTAGCTGATCTAAGATTCATTTTCCCCTTGTAAGGTCAGTTTATTAGAACTGGCATATGTCGATTATCACTGCATAACCGATGGTTAAATAACTACCTAACTGATGGAAAAATAACTGCATAACTAATGATTAACTAACTACAAAACTGATAAGTGACTGGCGTGATAACTGATAAGCATCCAAACAAAAGAGACATCTTTGCACAATTGATTTATTTCTACATTACCGATATTTTCCCCCATAAATAATCTATTTCATGTATTTGGTCCATAGTTGATTAGAGACAGTTTACAGCAGCTGACTGAGAATTTCAGCTAAGTGAGGAGGTTTATGTATTCTGATTTGTAAATAAATGTGTAGTTGGATTTCGTAGTGTTGATGTTATGAGCACAAAATGATCGAAGAGCCCACTTGGAAGCCACTCTATGTTTTGCATTTTTTATTGCAGAATTGAAATGGAAGAACAATGGCACAGAGCATTTCCATGTTGGAGTTTTCTCACATTTGAATTCCAGGGTGACCATTGTTTTTATATGGTGTTCTGTTGCTGTAATTGTATTTATTGTCATGACTTTCATTTATGTCCAATGCTGTACTGAATTATTATCAATCTGATTGGCAAGCATTCAATTTTCTATAATTTCTAGTATAGTTTTTGAAGTATAGCAGCAGTACTTTATTTTCAGTCATTAGTTGTTCATAAGATATGTGTTGATAAATTTCCATTGAAATATTTAAGACAATTACAGACCGGAAATCAAACACACATTAATTTGAAAAAAAAAAAATCCATTGTGTAAGACATAACACACATTAATTTAAACATTATTTATAAATTAATACACCATATTCAACTCCCTCCCGATTACATATATATTATAATTGCAATACAATATAATATTAATTTTCTAATGAGGAACCTTAGGATTATATGATGCAGATTATTTAATTTGGGGTCCGCTGTGGACTATTATTTATGTCCATATAAACATTAAATGTGTGTAAGTACTGTTGGTGGTATACTTTAGTACACGAGTTCGTCTATACACATTGTGTTATAATGTGGCGTGGCTAGTATAATATGGCTTGAAAAATTGAGTTGGAATTAACTACAATTGGATAAACAAACACATCCGCCGAGTCTATGGGAACTAAAACGAGAGCCTCGCATCTCTCTGAACCCATGACCATGTGATTTTGACATGTGGTATTAATAATACGGTGAAAGGCCAAAATTCTGTGGCCATGTAGGTTTGTAAACCCATTGTCCTCTCCACCTCAAACTCAGTGGGGTTTTAATTTGTTAATTGAGTAGCACAACCTGTCCATCGGAACTTAAACTTACCGACTCAGGTTCAAATCCACAGTGGACTTAGAGCCGCTAAAAGACAGAGTTTTGACAGTTCATCAATAAAAAATAGCTTCAAGCACAAATTTACCATGACACTGTACAATAGGGACATAAAAAAGTATTCTCCCACCTTTCCGGTGTGTCCTTAAAACGTTCTGCAGCACACAACATCCATGGTATTATAGCTGACACCCAAAAAAAAAAAGTACACGTGATTGAGCTAAACTATTAGCAGTAAATGTTTTATCAATTCCTGTGTTAGAGTTTCAATTTGTAAACCATACGGTAATGGCATAAACATTGCAAATTATATTCAGATCAAATGCACCGCAAAAAGATAAAGATATGCTCAAAACCTGAACTATAAAGTAGCTAAAACCAAAATGGTCTACACATTACAAATTGTATTACAATAAGATGCACTTCAAAATGATCAAGATTAGCCCAAAACCCGAATTCTAAATTAGATTATAATTAACATGGTCTTACACATTGCAATTTATATTAAAATCAAATGCACTGCAATATGAACACGACAAGCCCAGTACTTAATTCTAGAGCAGTCATAATTTTCTTTACTGCTTTGCTTCTAGGATTGTGAGATTTTTTAAGCCCTGAAGAATCTCACACGGTCATCCCACAAGCAAGAAGGAAAAAAATAATCATTATGAACTACAACCCAAAATACTATTCAGAAAAGCAAGAACCACTCACCCCTTTAATAGCAGACAACCTTACAAGCTCGTCCCTGTCCTGAAAAAGGGCGGTAGCACGCTTGTAGCATCCTTTTGTCAACTTATAACCCTTCCTGTGCATACACACCAAGCCATCCAATGCTGCTTTCCTCACAGAAGCAAATGGGTCCTTCGTAAACCCCTCAAATATCTCAAAAACAATGCCATTTACACCATTTTTACTCTCATTTGTCACAGCCAACAGACCTAACAACTTAACCCTCAAGCTTATCTTATTAGTGCACAGAAGATTCAATGCCAAAACCCTATCCAATTTCCTGAACAAACCCCTCTCTTGTGCAATGCAAAAAGTAGTGTTGACTTTTGTCATCCATATAGACTTGTTTTAAAGTAGAAAGAATATTCGAATAAGATATATAAAAATACTGACCAATCCTTGCATGCTTCGCACTGTGCCCTTAACACATATGGGTTGTACGGTAATTTGCATTTGCAGTATCTGCTCCAAACGGATAGATGTTCTGTTTAAGATAGGCACAAACAAAAGACAAAGATCGACAGGTCGAATCCCAACAATAAGAAATAAAACAAGCTTCATGGGCCAAACTGGACCTGTTTTCTACTGTTTCCTGTAAAGACATTCTCTTCTTAACTGAAAATGCAGTCTTCTCAGAAGGATCCGGTCGTTGTTTGGGAGAACTATGGGAACGAATCTTAGCTCTTGAAGATTCAGTGTTAGTCATGTAGCTAGGAAAGGCAGAATATCCTAGAAAGTAACTATTCATACTTTGATGCAATAGAGCAGAATTGAGAGCTACTTCTAGCCGTTAAAATCTTGCAGTCTTCACCACTATCTGTCCACAGAGAAAAAAACCCCAACAAACAAAAAAGGGTTGAGATTCAGGCCACTCCAAAGGGCCGACGATGCATGCAGGGCAGACGAAAATTTACATGCAGTTGAAACGTGCAACAGTGCACTGTCCACAGCTATTGTTTAAAATAGCAATTTCAGCTGCCTCTGCCAGATTTCTGAGACCCTCTAAGCACATGTATAAGGGAAAATCAGGGCTCCTATTGGATGGTCATGAAATAGTTATTCACGGTTTAATACTAACTTGGAAAAACAAATAAAATATTACAGGCTGCCTGTTAACTATGCAAAATGATTTCTATTTTTGCCAAACGTCAGCATTTAAGTAGCACTCAACTACAATCAATACGAAATAATAGTGTTGGGGAAAAACAATAGTGCAGTTATTAATAAGATTGTATCTTCCACATATATATATATATATATATATAAATAACATACCCTCTTCCTCCAAAAAATTTGATGCCCATAAATTAAAATTTTCCCTCAGAGTTGCATGATTAGTGCGTTGTCTATAGGATTCGTTTCTAATGGTAACAAATTGTGCAATTGCTTGCTTTGTGAAATGGTAGGTTGTAAAACATCCAACAAATTCTAGGTGTCAAGATCAACTCATCGCCCCGGTTAAAGAACAAAAGCAAGAATTTCCATTTGGAACATATCTAAACTAAATGCATAAGGGAATTCATAAATTAATATAAAAAAGTGAGAAATTAAATGTAGTTCCAAATCCAATAGGATTTGTAGGAGGTGGATCAGTCAATTAGATGTGGGTAAAGATCTAGCGATACATCTAAATGGACATCAAATGACAAGATTGAAATAGAGTCTTGACTTTAATATCAATAAAATAAAAGAAGGGCTTGATGGTTGAAATTTGAAAGGAAACTGAAAAACCTGTATATTTTTTTTTTCTCTTCTTCTTATAGGAAAGTTGATGGTGATGCCTAATGCACTTATTATAGCATACTTAAATGAGCTACGTTACATACACTTATCACAAATGATGGTCATTATAAATTATTCAAATATATACATTGACAAAAAATTTGTGGTAAGAAAGTAAGTTGAATGAGATCTAAAGAAAGTCATAGACAATTCAATTATATGCCTCGTTGTGTCAATTAGTACATTAAGCACATGAAAAAAAGATTTAACATTAGTTTATGATAGAGTAAATATAAACTTAAAATATTGGTTTTGAAATTTAGCTTATAAACTTTAAAAAAATACAAATAATCATACCAATAGGAAATGAAGGGTATCAAATGAAAAGAATATAATAATTTTTTATTTAAAAGTAAAGATACCTACAAAATAGAAAAAGTGTTGGATTCATTTTTACGGTATCTAAATAAAATGTTTTTATGAGAATAATATTAAATTTACAAATGATATCAAATTCATGGTTATCATAATAAATATAATATAAGAAAAATTATAATTATATATATATATATATATATATATATATATATATATATATATATATATATATATATATATATATATATTTTTAAATACAAAACTAAAAATTATAGTAAAAACTATATAAATTGAATAATATATTCTTAAATTTAAACGTATAAAATTGCATAATTGTTTAACTCTAAAATATAGATTAAAGGTAATTTAGTGTTAAAGAGGGAAGAAATATCCTAGCGCTGAGATGCTAAGAATATAAAGATTAACTATATTAGATATTACAATGAAACAAGATACTTAACTTGTTCTGATGTCAATATAGATTTAGATCTAGAACAAGCAGAAAGTGGATTGAATATAGATTTTAGAATAATCGCCTGATTTTGAAAATTTGACCTTTGTAAATGTGAACACTTGTATATATTTGGGATGATTGCATTGATGTTATTATTTGATCTAGATGCAAGTGTCTAGTATAGAATACCTACTAAGACTACATGTAACCACCTAGATTCTTCTGGGTTTTATGTCGTCTTCATTTTAGTGCATTCAGATCTAGATCACGGTCTATTGCACCTTGTCAAATGTAAAACCCCTAGCTATTCATCTTCATATAATTGGTTACAGAAAACATGGGTTAGTGGGAATAGAGTGTCAAGTTGTCCCAAATACCCCTCTATGAATGAGCATTCCCTACATAGCTAATACTTCAAAAAGGACCTTAGACCTATGTAGTTCTCCTCTATGTGTTGGCTTTTTGTGTAAATCATGTAATGTGTGATAAGTAATTATAACAATGATGTAGCTTGTAATTTATGAATTATAACTCTTGGGTTGATCCTTCAGTGCTTCAAACTTGTAGTTGTATTTTTCTTATGACTGCTATGGAAATAGGAGAAAATAGTGAAGCTTTTATTCACTTGAGTGTTTGATAGAATGCTTTTGATAAGTTTCCTTGGTCTTTTTAGGTCTTTTAAAGGTTTTTGATAGGTGAAGAATGAAGGATGATTGATAATATATTTATACCAATCTCTTTAGAGAATATATCGCATTAAAGAACTTAGGATGATCTTTAGGATACATTTCATTTGCAAATTTGATGAGTTTAGGGAACTATACACTTATGTTAAGGTAAAACACTTGCATCAACGTAAACATCTGACTGAGACGTAAGTGTCTAGGTAGTTTGAAAATAAGTACAAGTCCAAAACTTTTATATATGGAAGATAAGTAGGTTTATAACATTTTGGGCAAGATAGAAGGTTTGATTTATTAGAATACATGGGTCAAACTAAGAGATAAGAAATGAGGCAAAGAAAGATAATGTACATGAGCCTTTTGGTAGAGAAAGAGGTCTAGAAGTTGAAGGTACATCCATGACATGTATTTACCAAGTTTACAATACTGAAGTGCTATATAATTTATAAATAGTGTCTATATTCCCCCCTCTTTAATATGGAAATGGATTTTTTATTTTAAATTAAAAGGAATGTGTACCTAGGTGTGTATAACACACCATGTCTTCACTTGAATCCAAACTATGTGCTTTTTTTGTGACTGACTATAACCAAGATCATGTTACAATATATAATCAATGCATATAATCTGAAATTGAAAGCATTTAAATGATTTAAATTGAAAGAGAACAAGGTTTAAGAGTACATATATGTATTGATGCAACTATCTTGCTTTTTGTAAATTTAATTTAAAAGATATATTGTTATGAATCACTAAAAATGGGATTAGAACAAATATAAATTTTAAAAAAAAATCATTTATTTAAAGAGATAGAGAGAGACATTGGAGGGCACTTGCCCCTAACCTTGGAGAAAAGATGACTTGCCACCCAAAAGTTGAGATTAGCCCAATCATGCAACACAATCATATTTATAACCTTATAAGTGTGAGTGAACCAAGTAAACTCACACTATCAAACTAGTGAGGCTGATGATAAAATCAATTCCAACCTATAAACTTGGTAAGATTGATTGATTTAATCACCTCAACCATACCAAAGGTTGAACCAACTACTATAGTAGATTATCTCAATATAGTCCATAAAATTCCAACCTAATGAGTGGTCATAGTCCCTAAAAATGTTTAGAATTTGAAACTAATTTTATTTTAAAATATTAGGTGCACATTGTATAGTGTATGCACCTTAGATATGTCTCATGTTGAGACTATGTATCACAATAATACTAATTTATAAAAAAAATCTATAAATGTGTATCTGAATCATATAATTATGCAGTCTAACCAATTCAAAACTATGTAAGTGTGGAGAACATGCTTCTAAAGCATGTGTCAATTATATATAGATAAATTTGAATAGTAATATAAGTGCCAATGTGGAGGACATGTTTTCAAATCATGACCCTATTGTAATATGGGTTTGTTGAATATTGAATAAATTTGGAGAATATGTTTCCAAAACACACCCCCACTGAATCAAAAACTGTGATAAATTTGTGGAGAACATGTTTCCAAAACATGCTCTCAATACAACATGATCCTATGAAGCAATGTGTAAATCATGTTTCTATGGCATGCCCCAATTTATATTCTCCTCCACTCCCCCACCCCACATTTTGAGATGAGTGGAAGTAGAAATTGATACTTAGCTTACCTCAAAAGAATAAGATAACCATGTAAACTATGAAAGTACCTTGTAGCATATAGAGGTAACATGATTAGGTAGATATACCATTGAAGCACGAGTAATGTGATCACACCAAGTCATAAGATGCATGATGTAGATCATGGAAATATCTAGATAGGAATAGTATAAGCTCAAAAATTAATCAAGCACACACACAAGAGCACTCAAAATCAAATCAAAAAGTAGTTGTTTAAGGAGACCTCAAACAAGGGGCATGTTCAAATTTAACACACTCGAAGGGACATGCCTTAATCAAATGTCGACAAGGTAAGAAATGGAAAATTCAAATGTTAACATACAACAATCAATAACATATTAAAATGTCAAAAAGGGAAAATAAATTTATGGGGGGTACAAACAATGGAGCATATTCAAATTTTCAAAGAAGTAAGACAATATAAATGCAAGACACTCAAAGAATTGCATACATGAAAGCATAAGTAATGATCATAAAAATAGCATACTAGCCCATGGATTAAATAAGTACATAAACTAAGACATAAGTAACGAACATAAACATATCATACTAGTGTGTGTGTGTGTGTGTGTGTGTGTGTATAAAAAGACTAGTGTGTGTGTGTGTGTGTGAGTGTGTGTCTGTACACACACACATACGCTAGTCCATATATATATATATATATATATATATATATATATATATATATATATATATATATAAGCACATTGTAAAAGATATAAGAATGAATAAAGGCATGTGTAATTACATATATGAGCCTAAACATGTTAATTTAAAATGATCATAAAATGATATAACTTATATGTATCATGATCATAGAGGTGTATTCTACCAACATCCCAATGACATGAGTAAAGGGAAAGCTAAACATCCAAAAGTGCATAGATCATGTATTTGTGTATGCTTGTATCACACTCAAAAGATGTTTGAAACATATTTTTATATAGTATATACTGATATTCCATCTACCAACATTGAACCGATAACATATATACCAATAAGATAATATGGTATGAAAATATATTTGAATTTTTTAATTTTATTAATTTTTGGGTATTTTTAAAATCTATGAGACCTTGCAACCTTAAGTCATATGTTTTAAATTGTTTAGATCATGATTTGATAATTATAAATGATAAATGGCATGTTCCTCCTCATGTTTTACATGTGAATTATAATAACCAATGCTATCATTTGGAATATGAATCAATTTAGCTTGATGAGAAAAGCAAATACCTTGCTGGTTTTGGTAAATTATGTGCTTCCATTTGGTATAACCAAAGAATTCCTACTTTTAAATGCATATGGAGATGTGGTAGGCATAACCCAAACCCTTGTTTGAATAATTTTAGGACCACAAGCAAATAAGATGAAGATTCATGAGATGTAAAGTCCTCATCAAACTGTACATGTGTTTGAAAATGAACATCATGAGTATCAAGATCTAAGAGACAATAATCTCTCATGACTTTACAATACCCTACAAAATTCAAATGTTTGCTCTTCTTATCCAATGCTTTCCTTTTCTTACTTGGTACAAACACCCAAACAAGGCTCCCAAAGACTCAAGAAAATGAGACATCAGGCTTGGTTCCAGACTAAGCCTCCTCTAAAGTCATATGCTCAAGTGCTCTATGTGGTGTGAAATTCTAAATGTAGTTTGTACAATTAACTACCTTTTCTCAATAGATAGGAGGTAAATCCCATGAATGCATCATTTAATTATCCATCTCCTTCAAATTTTAGTTCCTCCATTCTACTAATCCATTCTGTTGATTATGTGAAACATAATTCTAGTGAACAATACCATGGATAGCCAAAAAATTAGAGAACTCCCAGCTGAATTACTTCCCCCCATTATCTATATGAATCTTCTTGATCCAACTAGAAGATTGTTTCTCGATCAAAGATTTAAATACTTTGAAGTGATCAAAGACATCACTTTTCTACTTGAGTAAATAAACCCAAGTACACCTTGAGAAATTATTAATAAAGATAAGTGCATACTTATCTCCATGGAAGTAAGGAGTAGGAAAGACCATCAAATCACTATTCACAAGTTCAAGTGGTGAATAAGTTGTCATAAACATACCCTTAGTAAATGGATCTTGGTGTTGTTTCCCCATTTAAAAACTAGGGAAAACTTCATCAAGACATGAAACTGTAAGAAGACCCTTTACCATACTGTGAGTGGTCAATTCCTTCAAATAAATGTACTCAGGTGTCTAAATATCTCATGCTAAAGCTGACTCTTAGAATATGCATGAGAAACTAAACATGTCCATATAGGAGGAGTATCATCAAAACCCTCAAAATAATTGAGTTGAGAATTATGATCAATAACACCATGTGCAATAAGTGTATGTGACTGTAAAAAAACTCAAACTTTAGCACCCTGTGGTGTGAAAGTCATTGTCTTATCATGACCATAATGGAAATTTTGATAAATTAAAATTAGATTGGTGATGATGTCTAGAACATATAATGCATTATTTATGCATCTTCCATCTAATTGTATGTCACCCTTCCCCTTAGTATAAATGAAGGAAGAATATCCAACCTCAAATTGAAAGTAAAACTCAAACCAAGAGATACAAATGACTCTTTGGAAGAAGTCATATGGTATGAAGCACTAGAATCTCTCACCTAATTTTCTGAGATAGGGAACTGTGATCTCCCGATAATATTAAGTTCTTTCCCATGCTCATGAGATGGTGAAGGAGTAGAGATAGAAATATTTTGTTTCCTAACGACATCCTTTAAGGCTTTCATTCTTTTGAAACACCTAGACTCTTTATGACTAGTCCCCCCATAATAGTTTCAAGATAGGTTAGACTTATTTTTGGTTTTGTAAGATGATTTTGGTTTAGATGTGTTGGTGTTAGATTTAGATGCATTTTGAGATGGAGGAGTGTTCTTAGTCTTACTCTTAGTTTTTCCTTATTCTTATGATTTGATGCTACTAATGCTTTTAGAAAGGTGGAAGACTCACCATGAAACAATTTGTATTCCTCCCTAGTAAGTCTCTCATAAAACAACTCTAGATATGGCATTTGGAATGCAACACCTAAGGCATCCTTACTAGAGAAAAAGGTAAAATCAAATCTTTGTAATGGACCACTAAACATAGACAAAATCAAGTACACATGATCTTCATATTTCTTATCTCTTCCAATCCCCTTCAACTATGGCAACAAATGCTTTGACTTAGTTAGGTAGTCTAAAATAGAAGAAAAGGCATCTGGATTGAGTGAAGTAAGCTCCACTTCAAGTTTCATGGCTCTCAAGTGATCTAATTTATTAAATAAACCCTTTAGCTTAACCTATAATTTGAATGGAAAATCACACCCATCCAAATGAAATAAAAGGATATCACTCACATAACCCCCAATCAAATCCATCCACTCTTCAAACTTACATTGGTGCGTAAATTTTTCAAATTTGCATGTAAATTGTGGTTGACTTTCATTCATTAGGGACCATAATCCTTTGTGTTTTATGATTTTTTTCGTTAGATGTCTCTATGTATGGTAATTATATGTATTAAAAGGCTCACAATGGTCAATAATATAGGTATAATTCATGCTAATGAATCAATAAATATCAGAAAGAATGCAAAAGAGTGAATAAAATCGATACTGAGACAACCTCCACAAGATTGTATTAAGGACCCTCTTCCCAATTTGGTACTTTATAAAAGTAGTGCATTTTTATAAATTAATGACACCAATGGGTAGATAATAAAAAACAATGCACTTTTGAAATAATAGAACTCAAATTCGAGTTACGATTCAAATGTTAGATGCTTTATGAATTCCCGTAAAATGGGTTAAAACATTAAAAAAACACTACAAATGGATTTATGTGACCAAATAAAAAAATAATATAGAAATCCAACCACTCTTTGGAACTAGAATCAAACCATGGACTTAGAAAAGTCAAATAAAGTGGAAAAAGATTTATCTAATTACTGTTATGCTTGCATAAGTGAGTTGTGCTTCCTCTTGAGGCAAAAAATACATCTTATAAAATAAAATAATTAATTAAAAGATATTTTTGAGAGGAGATAGACTAATTACTATTATCAAGTGTAGAGTAGATGTATTAAGCCTAGATAGGCTTTACCAAAGGAGAATGTCCAGGTTGTAAAGTGAGATGCCAAATAACAATTTTCCAATATTCCAATGTCGTTCAAGGAAAAAACCAACACCTACAACGTATTAAATGAGTAGATCTTTCAGGAAAAACCACAAAAATAAGACATAGAACAATCAATGCTCTCCTCTAAACTCTACAACTCAATCACCTCTGCAAAGGTTATGCACTATCCTAAGAAAAAACTTACAGTCATAGAAAAATCTAGTCCCTGTCAATGCCTCCTACACCATCAACTCAAATCTAATGTGGATCAATGCCAAGGAATACTTTAGATCATTTCTTCTCACTCTAGACTGAAAAATTCCAATGCAATATTATGCATAAAGTAAAATTCTAGTGCTCTAGATCCCACGCTTTTTCTCATAGCTCCTATTCTTCCTTTGCCAATCTAACCCCTTTCACTATAGATCTCCATGCTAAGATTTGTAAAGAACACCAATAAAATATTTCCAATGCCACCTTCTGTAGATCCAACTCTCCTTGAGCATATATGAAACAAAACAAATCCTCCAACACCTTCTCTCCTCTATCATCCAATGCCTTCTCTTAGCCAACGCATGGATAAAAATTCCAACTCAGAGTTGTGCACTCCAATGTAGGCTATAAATAGGTGGGGATAGGAGAAAAATAAAGGAACACACCAAGCTTAAAATATTCACCCACAAAATATAGATCAAGTCTTATTAAACATAAATAAGGACACCCCAAATTTCCATCGCTTGGACAAAAATTCTAATGCAAAATCTTCAAAAACTATTTAAACTATGATGTCAAGATCTCCTCTTCAAGTGCCTCTCTACCAAACCCCAATGCCTTTCACTTCCTCTCTGCCTCACCTCAAAGAATAAAAATCATACACTTTCTTCAAAACTTCAATAAAATTGCTAGATCTATAAGAGGAAAAAAAAGGCTAAGAATATATGACAAGGGAAGAAGTAGCAGTGGCAAGGGAAATTTATGAAACAAATTGTAGTAGTATGGATGGATGCAATGCCTAAAATATCTTATACCATGTTAAGAAAGTTAAACAAGCATTCCAACCCAAGATTCGGAAGTGTTAACAATAAAAAAACATCACATAACAAAGCTACAGTCAAATGATTACAAAGCAAAACAAAATAATTGTTATTCAGAAAATGAGATGCTAGTACAAAGAAAAGCCCTTACATAAGTAGGCAAGGAACCAAAATTAACTTTCCTAACTAACTAATGTGGGATAAATCTTCACATAGGACAAACTCATAAAAGGATGAAATAGCTAGCTAATACACTTACAAACATGAAAAATACATAGTCTAACAGTTCTTTCAATGCATAATGAATAAGAAGAAACATAAAGACTATAAGAATAGAGATTTTAAAATTTCAATATCATAGCATGTGGACTATGATGTGACAATTAGAGACCATCATATATTACATATATTCCATGAGAGCCTAAACCACTTGTATTCTACCACATGACTATGTGAACACCAAATCAAAATTTACATATGTCACAACCCATCAAACCATCAAAGGTTCATAATTTTCCCAAAAATGCATATAGTGTATCCAATATTAGAGAGATGATAGGAATGGTCACATGTGAGTATTTTCATGGGATATTTAAAAATAAATAATAAGTGTAGAGGATACTTGAATATAAAAGGGAAATGAATTTATCATTGGGTGTTGATATATGGTCACAAGCAACCTCAAATTGAGAGTGAAAAATAGAAATTAACATAGAAACCATTCAAAGTAAAATTAGTTTGATTCGATATGAAAATATCACTAAACATTAATATAGTTTGTTTTATTTTCTATTTTATCATTTTTGGTTTGTTTAGATTTTGAATCATGATACATATTTGGAAACCTTAGCTTCCAATGTATAATATTACATAGTTTTGTCTATATGTTAAGTCTCCACATGCTTTAAAAATAGTCTGAAATCTCCAAAAAAAATATTATGCATAATATGCAATACGAGAAATACAAATTATCAATTAAAGTTCACATTGTTCTTGAGTTGCATAAGAAAGAGAGCAACGATATTATTAATTATGCATGGAAGGTAGTTATTTTTTATATCTAAATTTATAAAAAGGAATAAGTTTGAGTAAATTGAAGTGGATTTTTTTCTTTTCTATATTTTAGATTAAATCTATTGGCTTTAAATTTAGATTTAAATCTCTAGTTCTATTTTAGATGCTTTGATTTATATCTATTTTATTTCAAATATGCTCGCATGTAATTGATTTTTCAAAAATCAAAGTGGTGACTATAAGATTGTTATAAATATTATGTATTAAGATAATTTCATTCAAAAAAAATTAGGAGACTCAACAAGCTTGAGAAATATTCATGGATTTTTTATGAGTTTTCTCTATTTCTACTTTTTCAAAAAAATAAATTTGATGTTGTGTTTTCTTCACTTTAAGTAGCCATTGAAAGATATTTTTTGTCTGTATTATGAGAAGGTTAGATTTTGTATTTTTATATTATGACTATTTTTTTAGTTTATCTCAGATATTTGATTGTTGTAGTTAGATGTGTTATATCCTATATTTTGTAGTAAAATTTGGTCTTTTTAAAGTTAATATAAATGCATGTGTATATTTTTACTTTATGATCAATTTATATTTAAAATATATTTTTATGAGATTAACTTGTAACTAATTAGTCCATAAATATCACACTGTATTATTTAAAATTGAGTAAATGATACATTTTTTAATGTTTGTTGTTTTGTAATAAAACTCAAAAAGTGTTGCTTGAAGTGAAAGAATTAATCAGAGAAAATACTAAACATCCTTTACCCCCTATATTTCCCTCTCTTTTGACTTTCTTTATGATTTTTTATTATTGTAACATAGCATCACTATATATATATATTCATCATTGGGTGTTGTTTTGATAATTATTCAAACTTCCCTTGATGGATTATAGGACACATGTTGATATTCCACCATGACTATATAAAAGAGTCAAAATATACAAGTTGTGCCATATATCACCTTTGGTGATCAGATAATGAGAGAATGAAAAACCATTATTCTTAGTGTATATAAACTCCACATCAAAAATTTATTTATAATACAAGTAGGTATTTTTGATCAATTTCACCTATTTTTTTATTTTTATTTATATTAAATATGTAAAAAATACATTAAAAAGTATAAAATCATGAAAAATTTAAAAAAAATGTATTGGCTAGGTGAAACAATGATAAAAATATCTAATATTCAGAATGGGTTTCCAGAAAACATATTTTATTACCTTCTCAAATTCAAAAATAATATAAATCTAAGAAACATGTTCTTGATTTAAAAATTTCTCTAGGAGCCTTGAATGTTCATCATGAGGGTGTTTCCTGCAAGTTATTTCCTTCTACATTATATGGTTTTGAGTATGACTAGTTTTTAAATTTAACACCTAATTCAATCCAATGTTGGAAATAATTGGAGGAATTATTTCTTCTACATTTTAGAAAATCAATTGATCCAATTTATTTCCTAGATCATGTGGTTACACTAAAGAGAAAACCCAATGAATCAAACAAGAATTTTAATTTCAAAATTTAGGATATATATATAGAAACATTCCCATTATTTATAGACCCCATGAAGCTATCATTATAGACATATTAATAAATTCCTTGGATCCCACTATATCCAAGCTTGTGATAAAATCTAATTTAAATACATTAACTTCAACTTATGTAGAGGATGTCACATTAGATATAAATTGTCTTCCTAAACAATAAATGTTGTCCCTAGGATGAACTATACCCCTTTTAATAATGTTATATAAATTATTCATCAAGCCAAACAAAATTTGGATCTTCTTATAATCAACATTTAAAACCAATTTTTTTTTCAAAATAAGTGTATTGAACCAATCACTAATCTATCATGACCCCGCCAAACAGTGCATTGTAGTTGTTATTAACCCATTAGTTTAGCAGGCTTAGCCTAACTCTAGTTGAAATTTTAATTATAGGTGCATATAATTATTATGACTTAGATGTATGATTTTGATTATCATGATTATTGGTTCTTACTAGTTCATTATTGTTATGGATACATATGCTTAAATTCTCTATTGACATGTTTCATACTTTTACATAGCAGAGTTTGTTATGATTGTTATTTATTTCTTAAGTAGATATTGCTAATGTCTCAATTAGTGGTTGTAGGAATATGTCAAGTAAGCTAGGCTCGGCAATGGACTTCTCTAGCTGGGATAAGAATGGGTTGGAGTTATGAGTAGTCAGATTGATACCAACGGGCAAATTACAATGTGACATAGTTTTTAAAAGCCATTGGTTGTTTGGGTCTTCTTGCTTACTTTGGATTGTCTTTATTTAATTAATTTTGTTAGTTTTGTGAAAAATCTTGGTCTGTGTTGTTGATTGTATGTGTATTCATTAATTGTTATTTTACTCCTTGCTTGGGTTAGTCGATTCTCTAAATTTTGAGATCAGATTCATTTTCTTATGTTTACTTGTTTTCCAAGGTTGGACTTAACCTTTAACATGTTTGTTTAACCTTATTCCTTGGACCACATTTTATTATTTATTTTGATTCCATGCTTTGGTTTTGAATTGCCCATGTGCATTATGCCTACATGGGCCATGACTTGGATCCTAGGCATCTTGAGCTAGCTTGCGTAGAAGGATCTATTGATTCATGTAGCGGCATTTAATATAGTGATCATGTTTTGGTTGACTCACTCTACATGCCAATGATCTAGGTAAAAATTTTTATTATGGATTATTATTTTATACTATGGTTTGTCTACCAACACCCCATTATTATTATTTTATGCATGATTAAGTTAACTTTCACTCCATGCAAGTAGAGAGGTAAAATTTGTTATTATCTTTTATTATGTGGGTGGTGTTTGGAGTTTTTCCCATGCTCCCATGAATATTTTGATGCATTATTTTGGAGAAAAAGGAAAAAGGAGATTTGATATTGGGATATACTCTCCTTTAGGGGAAACCCAAAATAAATAAGTCTGTGTAAGAGTTTGATTATCTTTTAATTTGTTTATCGGTAGATTGGGTCTCCCAATATGGAGGGGGGAACATTTTTGGGAGGCATTCTTTTTTAGAAGCCAAAATAAGCTTTGAACCCTGTGAGGGATAAACCCTAAGCTGCACCACATAGAGAAGGAAGAGAGAAATCTCTTGGGAGTCTATTGGAGGTGAAGGATAAACCGATGTCATCTTGAGAGAGATGGTGATGAACCAAAAAGAATGGGAAATTTGTGACACTTGGCCACATAATGGTTTGCACCTTCTTTGCAAGTAGGTGGCACCTTATATTTTGTTTTATGCTTTAATATTTACTATTTATTTCTAATTTTTTATGGTTAATGATAAAATGAACCCTTATATTCATATAAATCGACCACAGTTGATCAGAATCCATTGATTAAGTCAGGAGTAATTTGGAGTTTTATTACTATTACATTTTACCATGTTCAAATTATGGAAGCCATACTCAATGTATTCCATTGTCTCTTAATGGGATGGAATGTTAGTTCCACTAGTTGGTCAATTTTTATAGTAGTTTTAAAGTAAGAAATTAAACAAGAGGCTCGGCCTCATAATACCCTACCACATTTTAGATATAAATTCTTGTTTAAAAAGTTGAATATATATATATATATTTTTCTTTTTTAGATTATTGGGGTTTGAGATAGAAATCTAAATAGAGATATGAACCATTATGGGTTCACTATGAAGTCAAGAGACTTCATATCAAACCCCTAATGTCCTAAAAAATTAATACCCCGTATTTGGGATGCACCTATCTCCCCTCCTCTACCTCGTTGATTATTATTATTATTATTATTAATAACACTTTGAATTGCGCCACCCTAGTAGATTTGGGGTTTTGGGAAGTTATTATGAATGCCATTGGGCCTGAGTGTGGTAGTGTGGGTATTTTTATTTATTTTTTCTCTTAATAAACAAAATCCCCCCTTTTTAATTTGATATATATATTTTTATGGCTTAAGCCCTTACTGGGCAAACAAAAAACATCAATGAATGGTCCTTAAATATAATATATTCCATCTATTAGCATTCTCTTCCTTATTTGAATTTTTTTCTATTTTCGATCCAAAATCCCTATTTGATCATTTTGACTTGATATTCGATAAGGAAAAGTATATACAGTTTTAATAAAAACTCCTTGGATTGCATGTTATTGTCCACAGCCAAATGGATATAGGTAAAAATATCTTTATGAATGGGCTAAATACTTTATATCCAAGAATTTATATATTCTTGCATGCCTCTATGCTTGTTTGGAAAGTCACTAGTGATAGTACCCTATTGGGTGATGTCTCAGATTCATTATTATCTAATCTTATCTCTTTAATTATGTGTTGTTTCATTTTAAAGGCCTGTAAAAATTAATATAGTTGTGTGAGGGAGCAATGCAATTTTTGTTTAAACTCCACCAAACAACTTAGTTTTTGAAATGCTTCATAGCCCATTGGTTGAGTGGTTTATGTTCATGAATCACCCTCTAATTTCTTGGTAGGTCATTGGCCAGCCTAATGATTTTGATGGTTCATTTAATTTAATATAAAGAAATTATTGATGGGTTTTGATTCGGCATTAAATCATTATCCATGGGTATTGATAAATTATCCAATGGCCTACCCAATTTACCTTGCTTCATATGAATACAAACACTTGAATGAATACAACTATTTGTGGATTTTATTTGTTGATTATGTTATGTGTATGACTTTACAACTGCTCTTTTCATGGTTGGAAGTTTATATTTTGTTGTATGACTATTTTTGGGTTCTCTTTTGTTGGTTAGTTTTACATGTGGAATTTAATTAGAATGCTTACTTTTTATGAATATCGTGTTGAAGGCTAGTTGTCCCTGTGGGTGTTAGTTGTGTTGAACCTTTTTATTATTGTGGATCTCTTCTATGCTTTCCCTTTGGTTTATTAATTATTTTGGAATTTGAACCTTAGTTTGTGTCATATTAATGCTCATATCTACCTGGTAAGACCTAGATACCTGATTCCACCATCCAAATGATGATTGGGGTGGTTAGGGCCACTGATAGATGGGCTCCTCAAGTTAGACCTTCAGGGTCAGGCATCTTATAGATTGAGTAATCATGTCCTATTGGTTTTGGATTTCTATGTTGAAGTTGATTATTCTAGTGAGTTTTTAGTATTGTAATCATGTTGATGTTTACATATGTTAATAGCATTTTCTTTAACATAATTAATTATTATGTTAATTTTTGAACCTAGTATTTAAGGTTGCGGTAAAATCAATATCATGTTGGTACTTGAATTTA
This sequence comes from Torreya grandis, assembly GCA_037957365.1. NCBI lineage: Eukaryota > Viridiplantae > Streptophyta > Pinopsida > Cupressales > Taxaceae > Torreya > Torreya grandis. Next base: position 86,868 of record JARHVA010009486.1, on the reverse strand, counting down.
TTTATGTATATAATAGACATACCATAATATAATTTAGTATGATGACCGATAGATATCAATTATCCACTAAATTTGTACTTATCCCACATTATTAAATTCTAATTTTTACTCCAGATTGCATGGTTGTAGACTTATACTATCATTTGTTACATTTGGAAAGTAATGCTAGAATTTGAAGCCTAGTTATTTCCCATCAGTGTTGAATGTTGATGAATTAGATAAGTACAATAATATTATTTTAAATCTTAGTTTTTATGTTTATTATATAATGTTGTATCCTCTTATTTGGTATTTAGGTTGAATTATTATGATTCTTGAAGCTTATTTAGTTATGCGTATGTCTTACCTCACCCTGAGTTGGCTTAAATGCTTAAACTTATAAATTTTAGATTTTTATAAGAGTTTGCATGGATACATATAAAAATATATATTTACTTTCATCTATAATGATGATTTAGTTTCATATTGATGTTTTTAAGGAAAAACTACATTAATTATTGAGTATAGTAATTATATTCAGCACCCTTATTTAGTTGTGCTCATGGTGGAGTGTACCTCTTGTGATATGGTTTTCTCTATGATGATATCAAATGTTGTTGTAAGTATATATTGGTTTATGTTATGGAAATTCAGGTGCATCATTACAAAATAAGAGTCAAATGTTATGATTTAATACTCTTGTTGAACCATGGTTAATGTATACTTCATTTGGTTAAACGAAAGGATTAAGTATCAAGTGAGAAGTGTTTTTTCCTTCTTAGTGGGTAGTAAAATATTACTATTTTTACCTTGATCACATATTATTTCACAAATAAATTAAATACATGAAAATGATATGTGTATGAGACAATTTCTTAGGATGGAATGTTAAGATTGGAAAATGATTTAAAGATATTAAGTTCAACTAGAAGTTTTTTCTTAAATAATGGTTGCATAGTCTCACATTAGTTATCTTGGCTGAGTTTTTGGGTGGTTACATCCACCTTGAATAATGTTGGAAATAAAAGTTAGTTCATATAATTTTTTGTAATAAAGTATAATTTAGCATGAATACCTTGCTTCAGCATATATGATAATTTAGTTAATTGTATGGACAGCCCAAGCAATTGATTCTAGTTACTCCTTTCTCATGTGTATGAGACTCATGGAAACTTATTGTATCTAAATAAATGCTTCTTACTATTACCTCCTAAAATATATACATATTCCCTTTATGTTTAAAATTTGTATATTGGGTCATGAGGGATATAATCCTTGGTACTGATGGTTGCCATTAAAATGCCACGACTACAATTTATTGTGAAGTTATATTACTTAATCAATGAAATTAAGGAAAACCAATGTGAAGGAGTATGTGGAATTATATAGTTTCATGTAATAAAAATCATGAATTTATTAATGGGCATTTCATTATGTTTTTTGAACATATTGACAATCTCATGATTATTCTTAGTACATATTTAAAAGATATTGGTTTTTGTTTAGCTGCAAGTACATTATTGGTATTTGGTGGACTTATATCATATTGTAGCATAATTTTAATTAGTTTTTAGGATCTTAGAGAAAATTACATATTATTTTATCTTCATGGAATCCCTTGTTCATATGGTTAACATGATATGGATGGATATATTATTCCCCTTTACCAATCATATGAAATATCACTTATTCTTAGTGAGATGGCATTAAATGTGAAAAATGTTATATTCAACAACCTCATTTATATACAGGAAAGACAAGTCTCGATCAGTGAATAATGCCACCAATTATGTTTTGGATGAACCACTGGGTTATTAAATAAAGGACCCAATTGGTGTATCAAAATGAAAACCAATGTGTATCCTTACAACATAATTTTATTTGAGAATCCTTATAGTAAGGACTGTTATGATACTTAATGCACTCCAAAATGTGCAAGTATGTTATGGTTAGTTGGGTTCCTTGAAGTTTATGTTTAATTGGATGGATTTTGGTTTCCATTCTCTCTTTTCCTAAATTTTAACTTGAATTATACTTTGGGGTGATATACCCAAGCTTTCCTGGCTACTATATTCGATGTCATGGTGTATTCATGAAGGAATGGTTTCATCCTCTGAACCTTCAACCTAATTCTCTTAGGAGACCAAGATTGATTAAGTAGAATTATCAGATCATTAAATGGTCATATGAAGGGTCCCTTATTTAAGTATAGAGTTTGGCCTATATTAGTGTGAATGCACACACCAATACATCCCAAACTATATCTTCCCTTTTTATGAAGAGCTCTCTTATAGAATCATTTGATGATGTGGTAACCCTGGTTATGTGTCTAATACTACCTACTAGGATATTGGTTGAAAGCACATGAGTTTGAAATCAAATAGTATGTCATCTCTTGACCTCAGTTTGTGTGCAAGTCCATGCATGCAATGTTGTTATGTACTTTATAATTAGCAACTCCCAGATAATTTTTTTGGGGGTTCATTTCATCTAGTATAAGAGTAGTGTTGATTATATAGAGAACTTTGGGACATGAAATTATTTTTATTAAGAAACTAATAACTGTTACATTGAGCTCAACTATGTGGTGTTCTTACAAGGGCACTTGGTCTCTTGAATTGGTTAAGACAATGCCTTGTTCTATAATACTAAGTTATTGGAAATTCCCACATTTCTTGAATATAATGTATATGCAAAAATCAATAATTTTATAAAAAAACACTTGGATACTAACCCATATCCTTGGTTGGGTTAACCCTTCCCAAATTGATTTACATTAGGGAAAGCATCACCTATTGACTATTGACTTATATGGGAAAGTCATCAATCGATGCTTAGAACATTATGACCTCAGGGATATCGAGGGTTGGGCTAAATGTAGAGGGCTAAATGGGTGAGAGTATATGATTTACTTGGGTAAACAAATAAGGCTAAGGATCTCTACTTGTGAAGGAATATCTTGAGTTGAATTTAAGTTTTATCTTATTATGAGCATTGGCCTCTTCCGAGTTGAGCAAAAGAGCCTGTAGTTCTATAAATCTTACAGGCTAGAAGTCATTAGGTGTATGGATATGTTTTTATTCCATGGCGTTTCTTATGATGTTTGTGGATATGTTCTATGTCCATGAGGATGTTTAATTGATCTTGGGATGAGTTTGGGAATCCATGAGGATGTCTATTATGATTATGGATATATTTTACATCCATGAAGATGTTTATTGAGAATTTAATTGAATTTAATGATTGTGTAAATTGTAATTTTTGTGGTGATGATATGACACTCACCTTGAGCCTTAGCTAAGTTCACCCTTTCCCAAAGTGATGTTGCATCAAAGCAAGCATCACTATTCAACCTTTTACTTTTTGGGGCAATTCAATTGGGAGAATGGTGACATAAACTTATTGTTGGAATAAAAAAACAATGCCGTAGATCTTGCATGGGTGAGATATGAGATGATGTTGAGGGATAATATCTTGGGAGGTACAAGGGTGCAACTTAAGTCTAGAGGAAATATTAGGGTGAATGTAATCGATTGACTTGATTAGGCAAGTTTGAAATTTTTAGAGATATCTTAATGTTATATGGTATCATAATCCATCCACTCCATGATGCACAAAAATTGTTGGTAACTTTTTGAAATAAATGAAAATGGATTTATAGGCTTTGTTTGAACATAAATTTCCCTAAGAGAAGGTGATCATAAACTCTAAGATCCATGGGACTGATCATGTTGTACTATGTGATGGATATTTGATTTCATTGGGATGGCATCTAGACATCAAGTAGACTGATGAAATTTATGGACCCTTGTGCTTCACTATCATGTGTTCTTAATTATTGTTATGTGAAAATACCTTGGCATAAATTATTGAACACCTAAGTCATATATGTGTGTCCTAATTCATGTGGTTCCATATTTGATTGTAAATATATTGAATGTTTTGTAAACACCGTCATTTTTGTTGATTATATTAAATCATGTAAGCTTGTAACTCTTTATACCATAATATAATGTAGTGAATTATGTGAACTTACACATTTTCTCCATGTTTTAACATTGTTGTATGAGAACTTTATATGCATGATTGTATTTTATTAACCTTGGGACATGTGAATTAGGATAAAACACTTATGTAAGGAATCTACCACTTCCAAAATAAACCATGTGGACCCAATTTTTATTCATGTTTTTAAATTATTGTATGATTATTTCTTATAAATGTTATGGAATAAGAGTGACTTAGTGTTGTTAACATGTTAGTGTGGTAATGTGATCATAAACTACTTATGTGATATGACTTTTACCTCTTGAAACCAACCACTATCATTTTAAATATATTGGGGTATAAATTTAGAAGTAAAATTACTGAGAGGGGGGTTGAATCAATGTTTAAAAACTTTCTTTCAATTATACTCAATCATTCATGAACTATGAAAGTAACATAGTGATCTATCAAAGCATAAAGAACCATTCAGATGAGCATGAAACAAGATAACACATATCTGAGTGGAAAACACTCAAGGGAAAGAAAACCCAATATGATCTTTGAAATGGAATAAATTCCTATAAAACAAAATATCAAATTTTATTGAGCACCAACTCAACTTGGAACACCAACCCCAATAAAGTGATTCACCCACTTGACTAGGCTTTAGTAAACACCTACTTACAAGGAAGCACCAACTCCCTAAGTGACTCAGCACCAGCTTAGCCACCTTATCATATTCATACCTTTACTCTTATATTATGGTCTATAACTCATTTCAATACCTCATTCTCCTCAACCATGCAATATTGTATTCGATTGTTTTGTATTCACACAAATAGGCCTAAACTACCTTGTATACATACTAGTCTCATGGTCACACACCATTGGTTGACTACACACCTTAAACCTCTTAGGTAGGCCTCAAAATAGGTCTTATAACATCTTATAAACATGATCCAAACATAATTTTAACCCATTTTGGTCTGCAACAAATCAATTAGGCCTTACTCCACCTTTAGATCTCATGGAGACTTAATTGCATTAGGTATGTCCTCTTAATACCAAAAGTTGATCTTCTTGGGCCAAGATGTCTCTCTATAATAATAAAAAACCATTAAAATACTTATCCAATTAAATTTTTTGATCTCTTCCATACTTTATTATACATGTATCCTTTGTTCATACCATGAAAGCTCTGTTAGGATAAATTACCCTATTAGGCTCGTGTACCTCAAAAGTCTATCTTGAAAAAATGAAGCTTAAACACCGTTATGGTACTGAAATATGATCAATGAAAAATTTATATATATTTTCCATGACCTCATGGTCATCACCAAATTCTTGGAACACCTTCACTAAGGATATAAAGGCTCAAGAATATCTTTACAACTCACTTACTCAGAATTATTAATTCTCCTCAAAAACCAGTCATGTGTAGACACTTATCATGAATATTGATGCATAAAAATGGTATTATGATATCTCCAAACCATATTTAGATATAAAATTAATATGTTATAATTCTAAATATGGGTCTTTCATACCAACTTATTAACCCTATGTTTCACAGTCTTATCTAAACTAGATAGGCCATTTTATGAGCAAATTTTTCACTACATACACTGACATCCAAAGCTTATAAAATCATGATCATGAATTAAATGTAAAAAATAAATCCTTCATGCACTTTATTTAATAAATATATCATTCACAGACCTTCAAATATATCTTTTCATTTCTACCTAGGTTTTACACTATTCTCACCATTAGGTTTGTCTACGACTAGCTTATTTGAATGACCAAATTAGAATGATTGAAGGCTAGAACATATCCATAAATAATCATGGGAATGAAAAATGATTCTATATATTATTCTACCATCCATTTTCTTTTATTGACCAAAACAACTTTTGAGAGCTGCAGTAACTTCTTGACAAATAAGCATGTATTTGTGCATTTTCTCTCTCATTTGACAAACGACCACCATTGGGAGATTTATGGGAGAGTTGAATACATGATCCAATATCTTATATATTAATTTAAATCCATCCTAATCTGTTTTGAATAAAATATTTCATATCAAGTCCTTATTAGTATTTTAGGAGGTTTAACACAGGTTTTGGTGTTATTAATTGTTCATAAAAGACTACCAAGTTAATCCAAAAATAATTACTAAATATATTAGATAGGACCCTTCCCCATATATACTTAATATATCATACTCTCATTTAGATTTTACACATGACAACGAAGGTCTAAAAGTGATTCTTAGGTTTGAGACCTCATTTTGTGAACTCTAGAAAGCCTAAAACAATGATTCATGGACTTTCCTTTCAAATTTTGAATTAAAAATTTGTGATCATGTCTAAAACAACTTATCTCACTGCTGTCAATGCCTAATTTTTTATAATTTCCTTAAAATCTAATCTTCATACCTCATTTGTCTAGGTAAGGTCTACGAGTGGTCTGAGTGCAAACTTAGCCTAAAGGTCCTACCCCTATAGACTCACTATGAAACTATCATGAATTATTATATACCTTAATTTCATTCTCAAACAATGTCATACAACCTTCAAATTCATGTGTTCATTCATTTTTCCATGCACATACCTCTTCATGTCATTACTAGGTTCATGACTAGGTTTCTTATGCACTTTGAAATTAATGACATATACTTTCATGAAAACATAAGACATTAGTTGCCTTCAAATTCTCTCTTTATCTTTCTCTCATGATAAAACTCTTTCACCTTGTCACATCACACACTACCAACTATTCTTAATCACCTTTGACATCATCCTTGAAAAGATGCATCTTTGACATCAATGAAAATACTCAATAATCTCCCCCTTTGTCATTAATGGTAACCACTCTTGGAAACTTATCTCAAAAATAAATTTATTCCTCATTATAAAATTTCTCACCCTTTGACATAAATGACAAAAATATGCGTACAACTTCTTGGATCACACCTCTTGCAACCAAAACACTCAACACATAGGATTATGAGTGTATGAAGCACTATACAAACATGCTCATCATATTTCCATGCATACCTTCTTTTCACTAATCACCTGATATTGGAGTTAATGAACCACATGATTAGCTCCCCCTAAGAACTTTACTTCCTTAATGACTAGTAGGGGTAGGAATTACACCCAATTCTTGTCTTAGATGTTAAAATGTTGCCTTTGGATGTGGATTGGTCAAAATGTCTGCAATCTAATCCTTTATTTCAAGTTTAACACTTTATTCACTTACTTATTCTCTTAATAAATGATACTTGATGGGAATTTGCTTAGTTCTTGAGTACATGGAAGGATTATTTGAGATGCTTATGGAACTTGTATTGTCACAATATATAGTGCTAGGACTATCATACTCCACCTTGTAGTCTTTTGAGGTCTATCTCATCCATAGGACTTGAGTGCAACATGAAGCTACTGCAATGTATTCAAACTCACAAGTAGATAATGCCATAGATGGTTTCTTCCTACTTATCCATGATACTAGGCAATCTCCTAATAATAAATATCCTCCACTAGTGTTCTTCCTATCATCCAAACTGCATGCCCAGTATGCATCTATATAGGCTATCAAGTTAAACTCATTGCTCCTTAGATACCATAAACCAAACTTAATAGTTCCTTTTCACTTCTTGAAAATTATTTTCCTTTGGGTCTACTTGAAATCTTCCCATAAGATCTACTATTTGCATGATATCAAGTCTAGAGTTAGTAGTGTATAGCAAACTTTCAATCATTGACCTATATGTTGTTTGATTGACTTTTGAATATCCATATTCCTTACTTAAATTACACCCTGTGATCATAGGTGTGCTAACTACCTTGCAATATTCCATTTAAATTTTCTTCAACATCTCTCTTATGTACTTAGATTGTGAAATGAATATGCCTCTTTCTGATTGATTGATTTGTAACCCAAGAAATAATGATAGTTATCCTAGCATGGACATCTCAAACTCCTTCTTCATCACATATGCAATGGCCTTAGTCATATTCTCATTGTTTCCACCAAATATTATGTCATCCACATAAACAACCACTATCAACTAATGATCATTTTCTATCTTTATGTATAGATTACTATTTACAACTCCTCTTTTGAATCCTTGATCTAATAGGTACTTGTCCAATCTAGTGTACCAATCTCTAGGAGCTTACTTTAAACCATAAAGAGTCTTTTTCAATCTACATACATAATCTTTGTTACCTAATAATGAGAAACCCTCAAGTTTCTCTATGTACACCTCCTCTTCCAAGTTACCATTTATAAAAGTTGACTTAACATCCATCTAATACACCTTGAACCCTTTGAATCATACATATACTAGAAATAGTATGATACCCTCCAATCTTGCTACTATAGCAAAGATATCCTCAAAATATACCCCTTTGACTTGTGAATATCCCTTTCATACCAATATAGTTTTGTTCTTAGTGACTTCTCCATGTTCATTCAACTTGTTCCTAAACACCCTTTTTGAGCCAATGACATTCTTATCTTTAGGCCTAGAAACTAGTTCCCAAGTCTCATTATTTTCTATTTGATCTAACTCTTCATTCATAGCACCTATGTAAACCTTGTTTTTCTTCATTATACAAGGTTATTAGGTTCAATCTTAGACAATAGCACAATACTCTCTTGATTTGATTTACTTACCAGCCTTCTCTTTATTTGCATACCTACATCCTTATTGCCAATTATTTTTTATTCAGGATGATCTCTCTGAATCTATCTTGAAGGACCTTTTGAATCTTGTTTTTACTCAACTTCTTCTTATTCCTCATCTATCTCTATTATTTATTCTTAATTATTTAAATAAAAATTATCTAATGTATCCTTTGACTATGAGTGTGACTTCTTATAACTTGTCTCATCAATCTCCATAATGGTACTTTCCATTATCTTCTATAACCTCTTATGATAGCATCTATAGGTTGAGCTTACCAATGAGTATCCCAATAATATACCTTCATTAGACCTAGAATCAAACTTACCTAAGTCTTCTTCATCTTTTTTGATGAATCATTTGCTTTCAAACACTCTAAAGTGTTCCACATTAGCAAGTATATCTTTCTATAGTTCATAAGGGATTTTTTTTCCATTAGTCTTTACTGTCCTCTATTCAAAATGTAGATTGTAGTGCTCACTAGATATCTCCAGTATCCATTAGATAATATTGATTCATTTATAATAGTTCTTGTCATCTCTTGAATTATTTTATTCTTTCTTTCCATTACCCCATTCTTTTGAGGTGTCATTGCTTTTGATAATTGTATCCTTATTCCATGGACCTCATAGACTTCATCAAATTCATTGGACCAAAAATTTCCTCCTCTATCAGATCTTAGGTATTTTATCTTCCCATTATTTTCATTCTCAACTAGATATTTGAATACCTTGAACTTATCAAGAGCTTCTAACTTTTATTTCAAGAATGTTACCCCCAAGTCATTCTTGTGTAGTCACTATGAGTAACATGAAATATATATCTCCTTGAATGATTTGGATTCTTGTAGCTCCATATAGATTAATGTGTATTAACTCTAAATTTATTTTAGTATAATACTCCTTAGACTTGAATATTACTTTAGTTTTATTACCATGTTAACATGCCTTTCAACATGTTTTTGTTGGTTTGGTTATTTTAGGCATATTCTTCATAGACTTTTTAGATATTATCTTGACCAGATTATCAAATTTTAGGTATCCTAACCTTCTGTACCATAGCCAATATTAATCCATCTTTCTCATAAAGCATCTCTCCTTCTTGATCTCATTTAAGACATACACATTATTCTCAATCCTCTAAGTATTAGACTTCCTAATTTGTCTCTCATTATATCACACCCTCTATCATGAAAGGTTAGTGTGTGTCATTGATTTCACATTTGACTTACACTAAGAAAATTATGTTTCAAACCTTCCACATACATAATATTTTATATCTTGGTCTTCCCATTATTCAAAATCAAGATACTTTTTCCAACAATATTGGCAGTTGTGTTGTCTCCAAATCTCACTATCCTTGTAGCATTCTTCTTCAATGAAATGAACTTGTTCTTATCCCCTAGGATGTGGCTTGAGTAACCACTATCTATATATCATTTCATGCTTTCGTCTTGGATATGAAAGGTAGTATGAGCTAGCATAGATTCTTATCCTTTAGTCTTCTACTTCTCCTTCACCTTGTCCACAAGGTCTAGTTTCTTGATCCACTTCTTATTGGTATGACTATATAACATTTTATCTCAACTAATCTTCTTCATATGCCTTATTTTCCAATCCCCTATAATATGTCTTCTTTGATCATAATGATAGCACATAATTTTTCTTTTACTTTTGAGATGAGAATTCATCCTATTCCTCCATGAGGAATTGATTCTATCATGATGTCTACAATCTATAGCTCTATGTCCATATTTATTTCATGAGAAATGGTAAACATTTAAAGGACTCACATACCTTGTTTGTCTAATGTTGAATGATGCACCAATAGATCTGTTGTCTATTGAAAGAGTCACATTATTTTTGACTTGTTGATGATCAATTTGAGTCTTAGATTTGAAATTTTCTACATAGGTCTTTACTCTTATAATATCATCACTTCTTGATAGTCCATTATCCTTTGAGGTTTGAATCTCCTTATTTTCATTTTGGTCTTCTTTGAACCCAAGACTTGTCTTGTCATATGGATACCTTTGATTATTAAAAATATCACCAAGGAATTTAATGCTCTTTTAAAATTTTTGATGTGTCTTCAACTTGACTATTGTGTGATCCAATTATGCCTTCAAGGACTCCATTTATATTCTAAAATTGATGCATTATTCCTCCTTGGTCGTAAGACTTGTAGTGATAATCTCAATCTAAGTTTTTAACTATTTGGTGATCTCATCATGTTCATTGGTGTTCTTACTTAGTCTCTCTTCAAAGAGATTGATTTATTCATCATAACTCTTAACCAATGACCTTAGTTTTTTATTCTTCATTCTTTAAAACTTCAACTCCTCTAGAGTGCTCACTAATTCTGCCTCAAGGTTCACTTCAGCCTCTTCTTCATATGATTCTTCATCTTTCATAATAATTTTGCCTTTTAAATAACCTTCATTATCTATTTTTATATCCACGAATAAGGTTTTATTACTATCATAATCATTATTATCATCATCACTATTAGATGTACTTGTGTCACTTATATTAAAGGATCTACTATCTTCTTTGATATAAAAAATTCTCTTGTTGTTGAATGACCCTTTCTTTCCTTCATACTTCCTAAAACTTCTTGTCATCACCATGATGGTCATCATGCTTTCCAGCATGATCATTCTTATCCTTTTTAGGATATTTATATGGAAATTTACCAATATTACCATAGTTAAAGAACTTGAATGACAACTTGCCCTTATACTTACCTAATCCTTTCCTTAGTTTTTTGATAAACATGGATTCTATCTTGTCATCATCAATTTATGTATCAAATTCATCCTTGAACTTTTTAACTTGTGAATTTTTTTCATTTTTGAATGTAGATTATTTCTTGGTAGGTATTTCATCACTTTTTCTCATTTCATAGGTAGTCAAGATGACATTAAGCTCATCCATCTAAAGTATGTTAAGATCTTTGATCTCCTCCACAATAAAAACTTTTGAATTAAACTTAGATGTCAGGGATCTTAATCAATTTTATACTAATTTTGATTCTTCCAACTTCTCTCATAGACCTTTGATGACATTTATCACTTCATCTACTCTTAATAGATAAGATGCAATTTTTTCATTCTCCTTCATTCTCAAAGTTTCAAACTACCTTAAGTGGGTCTACAACTTTTCCATCTTGACTTTGGTGTCTCCTTTATATATGGTTTGCCACTTTTATAAAATCCCTTTGGCTATATCACAATGCATTACCTTTACAAATTCTATCTCTAAAAGACCATATAAGATGTCATTCATTGCCTTAGAGTTGTTCTCACATGTTTTATTACATGTTGCATTAGTTAGTGGTGTAGAAGGTGGAGTGAATCCATCACCAATAGATTTCCATATGTCATATCCCAAGGACATTAGATAGGTCTTCATTATGATGATCCAAAATTAATATTTAGTCACACTAAATAGAGGAGCCTTATTGGTTGAGAAACCTCCTTGCACTTGATAACTGGACATGTTCGTGCTTGTAGGATCTCCTTTAATCTTCTAGACCTCCTTCAAAGGACCAAGTTATGATACCAATTATTGGAATCATAATTATTAAAGAGAGGTTTAATCAGTGTTTAAAAACTTTCTTTTAATTATAAACAATCATTCATGAACTATGAAAGCAACATAGTGATCTAGCAAAGCATAAAGAACCGTTCAAATGAACATGAAACAAGATAACACATATATGAGTGGGAAAACCTAAAGGGGAAGAAACCCCAATATAATATCTAAAAATGGACTACATTCCTATAAAAAAAAATTAAATTCTATTGATAACCAACTCAACTTGAATCACCAACCCCAATAAAGTCAGTCACCCATTTGACTATGCTTTAGCAAGCACCTACATGCAAGGAAGCACCAACTCCCTAAGTGACTTAGCACTAAGTCAACCACCTCATAAAATTCACACCTATACTCTTTTTTTATGGTAAATAACTCATTTCAATACCTCATTTTGCTCAACCATGCAATATTTTATTCTCTTGTTTTGCATACACACAAATAAGCCTAAACTGCCTTATATATATACTAGTCTCATGGTCATACACAAATTGGTTGGCCCTACACTTTTAACCTCTTATATCAGCCACAAAATAGGTCTTATAACATCTTTTTAACATGGTTCAAACATAGTTTTAACCCCTTTTGGTCTGAAACAACTCAATTAGGCCTTACTCCACCTTTAGGTCTCATGGAGACCTAATTGCATTAGGTTTGTCCTCTTAATGCCAAAACTTGATCTTCTTGGGCCCAGATGGCTCTCTCCAAAAATAAAAAACTATTCAAACACATATTAATTGAAAAAATTTGACCTCTTCCATGATTTATTATACATGCATCCTTCATTCATACCATGAAATCTTTTTTAGGATAAACTACCCTATTAGGCCTATGTACCTCAAACGTATGTCTTGAAAAAATGAAGCTTAAAAACCCTTAAGCTACTCAAATATAAAAAATAAAACATGTATAAAAATTCTCCATGACCTTAGGTTAATCACCTAATTATTTTAACACCTTCACTAAGGAGATAAATGTTTAATAATATATCTGCAACTCACTTACTTAGAACTGTCAGTTCACCTCAAAAACTAGTCATCATTAACTAGACCTCCTACCTTGTGTAGACACTTTTCATGAATATAAATCCATAAAAATATACTTATGATATCTCTAAACAATCTTTATATAGAAAATTCATATGGTATAATTCTAAATATTGGTCTTAGAGACCAATTTCTTGACCCTATGTTTCACAGTCTTATCTGAACCAGACAGGCCATTTTGTGAGCAAAATTTTCACATCATAAACTAACCTCCAAATAATATCAAATAAATATCATGACTTATAAGTCATTAATAAATCCTTCATGCACTTTTTTTTATCAATATATCATCTACATATCTTCAAATCTATCTTTTCATTTCTACCTAAGTTTTACGCTATTCACACCATTAGGTCTGCCTGTGGCTGGCTTACTTGGATTACCAAATTAGATAAATTTAAGTATAAAAACCTATCCATAAATCATCATGGACATTAAAAATTATTCTATATCTTATTATACCATCCATTTTACTTTCGTGACCAAAATAACTTTTGATAGCTACATCAACTTATTGATAAATAAGCCTATATATGTGTATTTTCTCTCTCATCTGACTAACCACCACCACCTAGATGTGCCTGAGAGAGTTGAATACATGATCCAATAGATTATATATTCATTTTAATCCATATTGATCTATTTTTTTTTAAATCATGTTGGGTCCTTACTAGGGTTTTAGGGAGGTTTAACATAGGTTTTGGTGTTAACGATTGTTCATAAAGGACTACCATTTGAATCCAAAACTAATGCCTAGATATCTTATCTAGGACCCTTCCCCATCTCTCCTTAATATCTCAAACTCTCATGTAAATTTAAAAATGCCAATGAATGTCTAAAAGTGCTTCTTGGGTTTGAAACCTCATTATATGAGCTTGAGAAGGCCTAAAATAGTGATTCATGCACTTTCCTTTCAAATCTTTACCTCAATATTTATGAACATAAATAAAACATAGTATAAAAATTTAAAAATTATGATACTTATGAACTATTTAGGAAGCAAGTAGAGGTGATTTCAATTGGTCAGGGACCAAATAAAAAGATAGTGGAAGAACCTTGCATTGTTGATGTTGGGCTTGCAATTTGACTAGTGGAATGAACATTAAGCATAGGCATAGTTACAGAATCAAAATCTGAAAATTCAAATTTAAAATCTTTCCAATCCAAGATAATCTCCTAGATGAGATAAAGGAATGATTTTATGAATTTTTTGGAAATAAGTAAATCTTGGATATCTTCATCCATAGTGGTAGGCAAAGTAGTGCAGGTAGAAAGAGTTTGTTGAGCAATATCTTGATAGAGGTTTTTGAGATTTTCATCAAACCTTTGTGCTTGAAGACCAATGAAATTATTTCATTGAGTGTGCATTTACCACTTTTATAAATTTAATAACATGATGTCCTTGGTAGAAGAAGATGCTTGAAGTACTCTCTCCAAGTCATCTATAGAAGTGGTCGGGTTGAGGATAATTATCTTTGCCCTAGTAGTTTCTATGAATGTTGACCATGTGCTACCCCAAATGATATATATATTTCTTCCAACCCATTAGGCACTAGGCTACAACATGGCCTACAAATAAGCAGCATGGATGGACTTCAGATATTTATCTCGTAACTCTAAAAGTAGTTTGGTATAAACTTTGATTCCTAAACCATGGGCACACAGACTCTATAGTTACTAAATATGTTACCAATCTTGGGTTAACTATACAAGGATAAATGGAAGTTTTATTGTAGAAGATATACTATCCACATTTTAGACATGTTGTACCAAGATGGGGTAGGCATCTTCAATAAATTTACAATCCTGGTGTAAGTTAGCTTGTAGTTTTGCATTCTCTAATGTTAGCTAGGAAACTTTGTTCTTCAATGATGTAGATTTATATGTAGTGCTCTCTTGAAAGGTAGAAACACCTTCCAACTTCATGGATAATGAAAATTATGAAAAATACAATAATTCTTCCATTATGGGTGTGTGAAGAGCCAAAGAAGAGATGGGTTTCATTGGAAGTGCCTGCTATAAGGGTGCAATTGGCAAGAAAAATGTCATGCAGTGAGAGGAGGTCGATAGAAGGTCCCACTACTAAAGACTTTAAATAGGGGGTACAATAGTAGGTGGCATAGGTATTTTTTCTACTATGAGCTTTGGTATATTTTATTATGTTATTATTTTTCCTATTGGTTGCAGTGTCACCTTTGGCTATAGCTACTTACTAACCTCCTTGGCCTTCTACACTTATTCCTCCTATTGTTTCTTTGTATCATCCTTAGTGTCTCTTCAGAATTAATCATCAACCTATACCTTAGTATTTTCCACCTCTTCTATTTCTTCTTCTTTAACTTTTTATTAAAGTTCTTTTTCATAATTAGCCCCATCTTGGGTGGCCATCATACCATTAGAATCACATATTCTTTATTCTTATAATTCTTCTTACCTGCATGGTACATCCTTAGCTTTGGCTACTTCTGCTTGGGCTTCATCTTATGAAAATTTAGTTTTAACCTATTTCTCTAGGAGTACATGTGTTGTGGCTTCCTTTTTCTTTACCTCTACTTTTTTTTTGTACTTTTCTTCCTAGTGACTCTATGTTTGACAGATCAATGGGTTTCTTCATGGTCTATCTATTATTCCTCAATAATGTGTTGGTCAAGTGTAACTTCCTTAGAATGAGGATTAGAATCCTTAGAGGAAATTAGGAGGGGATAAGTATCTCTACTTGAACCACCACTTTATAAACCTACTACTTCTTAATGAGATGCCTCATCATATTTGGAGAAGATGTTATTGGTTGGGGATCTACTAAAGACTATGTTTTAAATGGATCTAGATCCTATATAGGAATTTTTAGTCCAAGAAAAATCTCACTTATGTCTTGAGGTTGCCAAAGATGTTGTAGTGTGCACTTCCTATGAGTGAGAGTTTCTGAAGGACTATCCACCAAAGGATCAAAGATGTTGGGGTGTATAGGAGAAGGAGGTAGTGGGCCTATAGCTAGTCCCTCATGAATCTTACACAAATATTATTATTGTGTGACCATGTACATTATGATGGAAGATGGGAAAGTGGGAAATTTCACCCATAAGTGTGACAAAATCTTGTTTCACACTTTTATGGTGTACATAGATTTCCAAAATAGATACTCCTTTTGTTCTTCTTCATACAATTTACCAGCCATATTAGTAAGTATGATTTGATACACCTATTACTTGTTTGTGCCCAATTTAGGAACAACATAGTTAGTTTGGATATATGGAACACTCAAATCATCAAACCATGAATCCTAGTTATGAGATCTACATCAAGGAAGAGAAGGGGATCATTGAATACTAGGTACTTTATACTTTCCAATATCTCTAGATTGTATGATAGAGGTAGAGGATGGTGTAGTCAAAGATCCCAAAGTTGTTGACTATAGAGGAATGTATTGAAGAGGTGTTACTCATGTGGCATCCATAGCCTTTTTCTTGGCAATCTCTTGTTGTGTAATCTGCATGTTAATGAAGAAAGGAAGCAAAGCACTATGGACTTTGGGCAATTGACATATGTGAATAGGAATGCCCCTAGGAAAATTTGTGATAATTACATGATGTCCCAAGTACTGCATCACATCTAGAGGAATCAAGGGTTTGTCATAATGAGTTTGACTAATTTTTCCCACCATACTTTAAATTTGACCTGTTGAGTGATATACCCATGTTCCCTTGTCCATACCAAGTTAGAAAATTTTACATCAGGCCAGTAGTATACATCTATGTGTACCTTACCTTTAATAGGCTTCCATTTTGTAAAAACTAAAAGCAAGACCAAGAAATGGTACTAAAAATTGAGGTTCATAGCCTAAAAAACATTATCAATATTTTTGATGATTTTGAATATTAAAAACTTAGGCCAATCAAACTCTTCTTGATAGTGGACCATGAGTGGGAAATTTCATTTACCCCCTTGGTTTCTTGTTTGGAATTTCTTTTGGCCTACCAATATTGTTTGGTAATGCAGTCTACTAATATATGCACTAGTTCATCTGGGATTTCTAAAATCTCAATCCTTATGGAACTTCTTGCATAAGCTTCATGCACTTCTAGAAAAAGAGGTGGTGCCTTGGACTTATATGCATCAATATATTTCACTCTCACTAGGAGGCCTATCATACATGCCATCATGGTCATTGTAGTGACTGAGTAAAGTTTGCATGACTTCACCCAAATCACAAAATGTGGGCAACTAAATCAGTCACTCCACATTAGTGTTGTGAAAAGGATTAGGTTATTCCAATGCTAGGGGTTATGCACCTTGGACTTATTGAGGACCAAATAATCTCTATTCAACCACTAGAATGAATTTGAGTGCTTCAAGGTTGAAAAAACTCATTTGATGCAGTACCAATTTGATTTCTTTCTATGAATCATCTAATGGCATGATCAAGTAGATTATGTCAATGTCTATGATGGTGTATGTTTTTTTCTAGATTGATTTAAAATTTTAGTTTGGTTCTTGGTTCACTATTAGAGGCATAGATTATCATAGAAAAATGGATCTCCATTGAAAATTTAGCACAATTATGATGGCAATGAGCTAGATGTCTTAATTTTATAAATTGTGGCATGGGAGTTGTAAATCACATCACTTTAAATATATTTTGGTTTCATTCAAAATCTAATCATGTTATTTAAATAGACATGATATTATTCAGTATAATTGTCGTCAATTTTCTTAGCTAGCATCCATTCTAATATTTAACAATGATCCTGATGTGATGTGGATTTTGACCATTTTAACACTATTTATCGGTATTCCTTGATTATATATTAATCCCCAATATCCTTGACAAGACTTTAACCATTTATCACCTACCTTTCCATTAAGGGTCATATCTAACCATTATTAATAGTTATCAGACTCCAAGCTAATTGTACCTATCATTTCCTAGACTTAATTATTGCTTCCCACCATTTTTTACTTACCTACAAATGACATCTTATCATGCAGCTTGACATACTACTCTATGAATCCTTATCTATGATATTTATTGACACACTTATAATATACTCAAAAAACCAAAATCACACACAACATACAATAGTCAAAAAGGAAATCCTAAGCTAACCTAATGTAATATAATTTTTATTTCTATGTTCTAATTTTTACTGTCTGTAGATTTTTAGTCTACAATCATTAACTCAGCCCAACAAGATATTTCCATGTAAATCACATAGAACTATTATACCTAGTTTTGATATCTCATGAATATTATATGGATCCTTCCACCTGATATTCAATTTTCCTAGAAAATTCTTGAATCTGTTGTAATACAAGAGAACTAGATGATTTGACTTGAATTTTTTCATTCATAGATTTTGTGATGCCAAGCCTTTTATCTACACTCTTGAATTTCCTATGTCTAGATGGTTTTGTATCTATCTTCATCCATGTGATTGAGCTCTAGTAACATGTGTGTGAGGTATTCTTCATCTCCCATATGCATAATCTAATAAATTCATAGACTAGGCACAACATATTCAATGTGCATCATAGCTTCTAGCCCATACACCAACTAGAATGGTGTGAGGCCCATCGTATATTTTTAACATGTGTAATAAGCCCAAAACACTATAAGAAGTCTATATTCACAATCATATTTCTATACATCATAGATTTTGGTCAATGTCTTATAGGTGACCTTGTTTGTTGCTTCTTCCTAACCATTTGCTTATGGATGATATGTTGTGCTCTTGTGATACAAAATCAAAAAATTGTCTATCAAAGTTTTAACTATTTTGTTCAAAAAATGAGTGCCTCGATCACTTACCAATTTTATTAGGTAGTTAAAATGGGTATTGATGTTCTCGTATATGAGTTACACAGTATCTCTAGATCTATATCTTGGTGTCATAGTAGCTTCTACCCATTTTGTAAAGTATTCAATCATAGTGATAATATACCTAGCTTTATTGCATTTTATTTATGGGTTGATGGGGCCTATAAAATCAATGATACAATTCTCAAATGGTTGTTGTGAGAGCATTGGTTTCAATGGAATTTCATCCCTCTAATTTAGTTTACCCATTCTTTGATAGGCATCTCACTATTGTGTAACTCGTGCATCTTGAAATAGGTAAGGCCACCATAATCCACTTTGTAACACCTTTCTCATAGTGGCATCCCCTGTGAAGTGGCCTCCTACAACCCCTTGATTTACCTCCTAAAATATCTATGGTCTCTCATGTGCTAAGGCAATTCTTCAAAAGACCTCATATTTTACTAAATAATAGAGATAACCATCATTTATACTATAAGAGAGTGGTTTTGTAATCAACTATTTATTTTCCCTCTCTATATAATATTTAGGAAAGGTCCCCTGTTCTATAAATTATGTGATATCTTGTAACTATTCAAGTATTTTATTAACTTGAAATAGATGGCTATTAGGGGACTCATTTGGGATTTCTTCAGGTTATTCACCATTGGTTATCCTACTCAGATGGTCTAGGCCTACATTTTCATTCCCTGTGTTTACATTGATGCAAAACTAGAACTTTTGAAATAACATCAACCATATAGAAATACATCCTTCAAGTAGGGGCTTATTGACTAGGTATCGTATAACATCATGATATGTAAAGAGATTGAAGGGTCTCACCAAGAGGTAATGTCAAAACATTTGTATTTCAAACACAATGGAAATGCTTCTTGCTCAATTGTTATGTAATTATTTTCAACAATAGATAGATTTTTGATTGTGAAATGGATTGGATGGTCTAATCCTCCCTCTCTCGATTGTGCAAGAACTTCTCCTAGTTAAATTCTTAAATCATATACATGGACATGAAATGGTTTATCGTAGTTAGGAAATATTAAAATTGGTATAATAAATAATCTATGATTTAGGTCTATGAATGTTTTTTGGCATTTAGGGGTCCACAAAAATTGTACTCCCTTCCATAGTAGCTTCTCTAATGGCACTGAGATCACAACATATCATTTGATAAATCTATGATAGTACCCTATATTCCCTAAGAAGGCTTGCATTTCATATTAATTATTTATTGGTGGCATACCAACTATCACTATGATCTTTACCTGATCGACTAATATACCTCTACTACAAACTACATGACCAATTAAAACACCAAATGGTGTGAAAAACAAACATTTATTTAAATTTAGAGCTATTATTAA
Source organism: Torreya grandis (assembly GCA_037957365.1). Lineage (NCBI taxonomy): Eukaryota > Viridiplantae > Streptophyta > Pinopsida > Cupressales > Taxaceae > Torreya > Torreya grandis. The sequence continues at coordinate 66,385 of JARHVA010009486.1, read as the reverse complement.
ATATCTACACATTTCTAACATCAATCTCAACTTATATAAGTGTTCTTTAAATAATGATAACACTACTCAATCATCTAGGTAAACCTCCAAAAATTCAAAAATAAAATCCCTAAATATAGCAATGATGGCTCTGAAAAACACTACTAGTGCATTTTTAAAGCTATATGGCATTACCTTATAGGTTAATGATCCCCACTCTATTGAAAAGTTAGTATGTATCCTATCCTCCTCTATGATAGGTATCTGGTGGTAGCCACTGAACCCATCTATGAATTGATATACCTTGTGACCTATGACAGACTCTAGTACCTCATTGGTGAATAGAATTGGGAAGGGATCATTGACACAAGTATCATTTAAGATGAAAAAATCACCACAAATCTTGATCTATCCCATATTTTTTGGATGTGCCATCATAGGACTTATATAATCAGCATTTTCCATAGGAAACATTATTCCTACTATGAGCATCCAAATCAATTCTTGCCTAGCCTTCATTTTCATGATGGGGTTTAGCTTATAGGGCCACTTTTTGATTGGCCTCACATAGTATTTAAGTTTAATGTGTTTTTTTACAAGAGAGGGATCGACACCTTTAACTTCTACAAATGTGGTTGGGAAGATGTCTTGATAATATCTTAGAATCTATAACACTTTTGGGATGTCAACCTGTGTCCATTAATTGCCTCTATGAGCTAGCTTAGGTACCTCCTCCATTCCAATGTTCTTAATATGTTCTATGAGAGGATCTTGGTAAATCTTATGTTCTCCTTTGGGAATGGTGTCACAGAGTTATGTTTCAGCCTCTCATTCTAGAAAATGAATCTATCATAGCCTATCTTTTTTTGTTTGTTCTATGACTTCTTATGGTAGTGGTTCTAGGTCCCTTTCAAATATAAATAGATCTTGAAGATCCATATAACTTCACTTTATTGGTCAGATTTCTCCTTCGAGTGGCCTTGAATCTAGTGACATGGTTGAACTACTCCCTGTTTATGATTTTGAGGTAGGGTATAAACATTTGATGTCTCTTTAATGTCATAAACTAGATTTTGTTTTAGAGTATAATCTATCAGAGTTGGAAAATCCTCAACTTATCCTTGGCACAAGAAAGTCTCCATTTTATGTAGAGCTCAATGGATTGTGGGATGATCAATCTCAAATACAAAGGTTTGTATGAAATAGATTTGTATTTGTTCCCAATGCTTCATTTCCTTCCTACACTCTTATTGAATGTACCATACCTTAGGAATGACCCCAAGAGTATAAATAAAAATGTGAGACTAGTATTTTGAAGCTATTCCATCTCCCATCTAGACCTCAATACGCCTATGGATATATAACTCAAGAGGTTTTCCTTCTTGGAAAATTGGCCAATCCTATCACACTTCTTTTAGTAGCTAAAACCTTTTGATTAAGAATTCAAAGTCTTGGTCCCATGTCATGTGGATTTCTTTATGCATTAACTTCTAATTTATAACAATCCCTTTGAGTGCATAATTGAGATCATTGACCTTTTAATTCATATTAAGGACATGTATCTAAAATCACATAAGGAATTCACTTACATATTCAATTGTGAGGTATTGATGTGTCTATTTTTTTGTTATGTATACCATATGCAGAGGTCACATTTCATGGTCACCCTTAGCCTAATTCAAGAGATAGGCATTTAAATCTCCACTTACTGAAGATATGTTTTCCCAAGATAGTGTACCATTAGGTGTTAGCTCTATGTAATCCTTGTCAAGGCAATCTATGTTTTAGATAAAATCAACCTCAAACTATGTTCGCAACCCCATAGATATCGATTGTGCTTCCTAGTTCTATAATTGATGGTTTTGCATAGTACATCATAGAGGTGTCTCTGGTAAGTTTTCATATTCCAATATCTATGTTTTTAGACCAGGATTTTTATAAATAAAATTGAAGTCCATAGATCATAGAGCCTATTTCTTATCATCTATTGTCACTTTCATATGACTGGTTCCTACGACTGCATATGGAGAATATGGCTCCTTAGGGATAATATATGGCTTTGTATCTACTTTATTCAATGGAATAATGATGATATTTTCATATTAATGAGATTCAAGTTGATTCATTACTATATTTATAGTCATCCACCCATCATAGGCCCACCTCTTCCCAATACGAGTAGGATAGTGAGTCTTGGTAGTCTTCATGTCGATGACTTTAAAGTCACCTCATAAATTGAGCTATATAAATTTAATCTTCAAATATTAAATTTTTTTGATGGGTTATACCTTCCCATAATCTACAAAGCTAAGTATCATAGGATTCTAACTCAGCACGGGTCATCCAATGATATCCCAAGTGGATCTAGGAATCATGTTGACTGTGCTACCAAAATCAAAGTTAGCATTTGGTATTTCATATCCAAGTGCTTTGATGTTCATTCTTGCATTTATATCCCATAGTTTCTTGGTCTTCACATACCAAACCATATTTTTAGTCAGTTATTGGCTGTTATGTACACATTCTACTAGATTTTTCAAGAGATTCATTATATTCTAGGATATATCCTTATTGCACATAATACTATGGAGCTTCATCAAATTGGTTAGTGCAGTGACAACTCCTTCCTATAATAGGATTTGCACAATCTATCCATATATTTATGCATCCATGGTTACATCATCTCCTTCAATGCTCCCTTGTTGGATATTTTTTATAATCTATGTAGCATTTTGCATCAGGTTTTAATCAATAATAGGCTTTGGATACTTATCATAATGAACTTTTTTTATCCCACTATCAAAAGAGATCTCTAATCGAGGAAGTCCTTTCACTGTATGTTATTGGTATGTGAAGGCCTATGCTAATTCATTATCTCTTGGTTTTTATTGGACCATGTTGACATTACACATAGCTCTATCTCTGTGTTGACCCTCTAGTATCGAATAGTCATCCATGTCATGTTAATCTAAATTATATAGTAGGCATAATATGGTTATTACTAAGGATTTTATAAAAATTTATATTGTACATGGTTATATTCTCCACGCAAATATCACCTAATAGGTTGTCTCCCCCATACTCCTTATCTGCCTCCTTTGTATCCACCTCAATAATTGCCTCCTCCTCTAGTACCTTAGAAACCCCAACCAACTTATTATTACGACCCAAAATTAGATGTGTTTTGGGGTAAATTCCAACCCTATTGATGATGGCATCTATCATACCCAATATACTGGGTCTATGGTGGGTTTGGATCCCAACTAACTTGTTGTTCCCAGGGAATCATAGGGTTTCAGGGAGCTAAATATTGAGGTGTGAATGAATTTACAATAATGTTACATTGTTTTGTAGTGGATGATCTAGCAGCTAATCCTTGTGTTTAATAAGATTATATTTTAGGATCCCAAACTATAGCATTTAATGAATCATTAGTAGGAGTTACCTCCAATTTAGATGTATCTTGTGTCACAACATTTGCCTACTACACTACAATTACAAAGACATTTTTGGTAATGTCTTCCTTGAGTTCCTGTAAGGCTCAATAATCCTTATCTTCATGATTTGTGGATTTGCATAATGTATAATGCAAACTCTATAGATTATTAATGTATTTTTTTATTAAATGAAATCTTCTAGTAGCATGACCTAACATTCACCATTTTTTTTAGAATTGAGTTTTAAGTCTTGGACACTCATTTCTATGATGTCCAGACTGATTACATTATATGCACCAGATGTCTAACTTTTATCTATCAATCCTATATTGATATTGTTCAATATTTTATAGAAGGTTTTTTAGTGTATCTTATACCTTAGATGAAGCAAGTGTCACATAGCCATAATTATCAATCTATTCTACTCTGATCACAACAATGCAAGCATCTGATTTAGCACCAAACTATGTCTAGGCTATAATAAACCTAATACAATGTTAAAACCCTTTGACAAACTGGGCAGCTTTGTCCTTGTCTTCCATAATAAATTCCACCTTATTCATGAAATCATAGAATCTATGATCATAGTCTTCAATGGTCTATTTTTGCCTTTATAAAATTTTCTTTAGATCTTGTATAGTCTAGCTTGTGTTTTTTTACCTTAAACTCGATGATTAGCTATTTTTGTATCTGGTCCAAAGTCAATGCATTGGTATCTTTTTAATAAATGAATTTTAAGGCTCTTCTAGCTAGAGAAAAAAGTAATTGATATTTAACTATATTTTAATTTATAATTCCTTGAACTTACCATTTCATTGAATAAGTAAGAATATATTGTTCAGGGTTTTGAAGACCCATCATAGGGTGCTAGACTGATAAAAGTTCCAAGTTGAAGCATTGTACCTAGTGCTTATGTAGTCATAGGGACCTATTGTTACTATGTGTGTTTCTTCTCATAAATTTGTGATGAGTGTGTCTACAATCCTTGTACAAAAGGAAAAAATGTTTAAATATGTGATCCCAAAGCAAGGCTAGGTGATTATAACTAAGTTGAAACTTCAAACTTGCTATCGTAGTTCACTTCCAATAATGTTACAGCTTGCTCTAGGATAATTAGGTTGGTTTTTGTCAATAAATTTGATCTAATGTACTAATGTTATTCTATTGAAAATTTATATTTTCTCTCTATATGGGCCCTCTTCAATATCTTTAGGGTTTTCTCATATGTTTTTCTCTATCCTAGATCAGTCCAATATTGGTCTTTTACTCTATAAACTAAAGCATGGCTATCTACAAAAAAATAGGGCTTGAGGGATACATGATCCCTAGGAAAATGGTATGAACCTCCTTCAATTATTTCTTCATCACTTGAACTTGTATTAGCTCTATGACTATATGACACATTACTTCCTTCTCCTATCAATAGCCTTGTCCAAGGTTGTGAACCTTCTCCTAAATATTCTAACACACTAATCTCTTCCTTCTCTTATCTTTCCTCATACTCTTCATTAATTTATTCCTCTTCATCTCTTTTCAACTTGGGCTTCTCTATCTTAATTCACACTTCTCTTCTCTTTCTCCTCTTCTGACTCACTCTTCACTCTTACTCTACTACTACTACCTCTCGGGTTCACAGTTGACTGGTTATATGTACTTTGGTTCCAACTTTTGTGTTATTGTAGTGATCAATCTAACTCTAAGGTCTTCTTTATCTATTCTCATAATAATTCTTCCAGATCTTGAGTATTTTTCAAATCTTTTTCTATTAACTTCAACATCTTGAATCCAAGTTAAAGCCTTTCTCATCATCTATTATCTATTCACCATTATGTCACACACATCCCATGGCACCCATGTAACTATGCCATGTTAGGTGGAGTGAGAACCATGGATTTTTCTATAGTCAGCATTTTAATGAGAAAAAAGAAGTCTTTGTAAAAATTTCCCTCAGATTCCCCTCACAAATTGATCCTTTGTAGCTTAAAAGGAAATACATTCTTATACTGTGAATTCACTTATATAACTATCAATGGTTATGTCCACCTACTAGTTAATCACACACATCTAGGGTGTATCCAAGATTTGTAAAATTTTGATATTTTCTTCAATCCATTCTATATTGTGCACACTTCCTAATTGGTAGTAAAAATGTTCCATATTTCCACCCATGCAGCTAAAAAACATGGAAACTCATACCAAAAGATCTCATAGACATTTGCATATAGGTTATCTTGAATAATTGATTTACAATACTTCATATCCTCCTTGCCTCCCTTTCTGAAAAATAATTAATTTTTAGATCTAACCATGCTCTAATATCTCTTTGATTTGGAAACCAATGCAACATACCCTTTAATAGTGAGTTCCACACTCACTGCACTATTGTTAGTAGAGGTTTTAAGATCACCAAAACTTACTAATTATGGGGATAGTCAACTATGTTACTAACAAATAACCTATTAAGTAACTTTTTTTAGACCTATTAAAGGTTTATACATTTAAGGTTGTATGATTCTTAGAGGTAGGAACATAAATGCACATAAATAGTACTTAGAATTGATAATTATAGAACATGGAGTATTTCATAATGCGACTAAGTACATTCAAATTTTATGTAGTTCATATAAGAAACATGGAAACATTTAAGAAAATAACAGAGGAATTCTTCTTATATTAATCAAAATACTTCATTTTAATCATAGAGATTAACTTGTAGAATCTTAAAATATAAAATCAATGAACAAATACTAAATTAATCTCATTGTAGAGGAATTATAAAGATAACAATTATGATAGGAATAAAACCTTTTTCATACCGATGCATCCATAATATATCTTGAATATTTTTTAGTTTCAACCTCCTATTTATTCTTGGTAGCCAGTTGTGTCAAGTCATTTGTAAATTCCTCTATTGTTACTAACTAAAAATAGGCCAACTGCATTCCAATTTGACTAGTTTCTTAACAAGATCACATGACTAGAAATGGAAGTTGTTACTATGCATGAAAGATATGTTTGGACCTATTAAATAGTAATATACTTTAACTTATGACATATATATTAGAATAACTTCCCACCAACAATTTTGATTCATTCTTTCAGATAAAAAGGAAAAAAGGGGCTTTGATATTGGGATATACTTTCCTTTGGGGGATGCCAATAAAAAGGTTTGTGTAAAAGTTTGATTGTCTTTTAATTTTTTTTTCGGTGGATTAGATATCCCATTGTGAAGGGGGCACATTTTTGGGAGGCATTCTTTTTGAGAATTCAAAAGGAAATTTTAACCCTATGAGGGATAAACCTTAAGTTGAACCACATAGATAAGGAAGAGAGAATGCTCTTGGGAGTCAGCTGGAGGTGAGTGAAAAACCCATGGCATCTTGAGAGAGATGGTGGTGAACCAAAAAGGATGAGAAACCTATGAGATTTGACATATAATGGTTTGCACCTCTTCTACAAGTAGATGGCACCTTAGATTTTATTTTATGCTTGAAGCTTTACTATTGCATTCTAATTTCTAATGGTGAATGATAAAATGAACCCTTATATCCATATACATCAACTACAGTTGATCAGACTCCATTGATTAAGTTAGGGTTATTCTGGAGTTTTATTACTATTAACTTTTACCCTGTTCAAATTATGTCAAATATACTCAATGTATTCCCTTTTCCATTTATGGGATGGAATGTTACTTACACTAGCTGGTTAATTTTTACAGTAGGTTTAAAATAAGAAATTAAACAAGAGACTCAGCCACATATTACCCTACCACATTTTAGATATAAACTCTTGTATAAAAGGGAAATTTATTGTTTTGTTGTTTTAAGATTATTGGATTTTTGAACAAAAATCTAAATAGTGATATGAACCATTATAGGTTCATTATGAAGTTAAGATACTTTATAGTGAATCCCTAATGTCTTAAATATTTAATAAACCATATTTAGGCTACACTTATCTCCCCTCCTCTACCTCATTGATAATTATTGTTATTAATAACTCTTTAAATTAGGTGACCCTGGTAGATTGGGGGTTTTGGGAAGTTATTATTAATGCCATTGGGCCTAAGTATGGTGGCATGGATATTTATATTTATTATTTATGTTAATAAACAAAATCCCCTCTTTTTAATTGGATATATATTGCTATGACTTAATCCATTGTTGGGAAATTAAAAAAATATCAATGAATGGTCCTGAAACAAAATACCTTCTAGTTATTAGCATCATCTTCCTTATTTGAATGTTTTTTCCTATTTTTGATCCAAAATCCCTATTTGATCATTTTGAACTAGTATGGGATAAGGAAAACTATATATAATTTTAATCAAACCTCCTTGGACCGTATGTTATTGTCCATAGTCGAATGGTTGTAGGTAAAAATATATTTATGAATGGGTCGAATACTTTATATCTAAGACATTATATATGCTTGCATGCCTATTTGCTTAATTTGTAAAGTCACTACTGATGGTACCATATTGGGTGATGTCTCAGATTCATCTGTATGAAATATTATCTATTTTATTAAGTGTGATTTTATTTTAAATGCCTATAGAAATTTATATTGCTATATGAGGGAACAATGCAATGTTGGTTTAAACTACATCAAGTTTCTTAGTTATTGAAATTCTTAATATCCCATTGCTTGAGTGGTTTTTGTTCATGAAGCACCCTCTAATTGGTTGGTATTTCATTGGCCAAGTGCTTTTGATGGTTCATTTAATTAAATGTAAATCAAGGATTGATGGGTTCTAATTTGGCATTAAATCATTTTCCAAGAGATTTGATAAGTTAGCCTATGGGATGACCACCTTACCTTGCTTCATGCGAATCCAAAAATTTGAATGAATGAGATTATTTGTGGATTTTGGTTATTTATTGTGTTATGTGTATGATTTTACAATTGCTCTTTTGATGGTTGAAATTTTATGTTTTGTTGTATGATTGTTGTCAAGTTCCTTTTTGTTGGTTGGCTATATATGTGGAATTTAATTGGAATGATACTATTTATGAATTATGTGTTGAAGTCTAGTTACCCATATGCGTGTTGTTTGTGTTGAACCTTTTTATTATTTTGGATTTCTTTTGCTCTTGCCCTTTGGTTGCTTAACTATTATGGAATTTGGACCTTGGCTTATGTCACATTAATTCTCATCTCTACCTGGTAAAATCTAGATGCTTGATTCTACCATCTAGATGGTGGTTGGGGTGGTCAGGTCCACCGATGGTGGGTCTCATTAGGATAGACCTTAGGGTTTGGGCATCTTGAATATTGAGTACTCATTTCCTATAAATTTTGGATTTCTATGTTGCGGATGATTATTCCAATGATTCCTGAGCATTGTATTCTTGTTGATGTTTAGAGATGCTAAAATTAGTTTCATTAACTTAATTAATTACTATGTTAATTTATTAACCTTGTATTTTAGATTGAGGTAAAATCAATATCATGTTGGTACTTTAATTGATTTGTGTATGCAATATGCATATCATAATACAGTGTAGTATTATGACACACATATATCAATTATCTGCTAACTTTGTGTTAGTTCCCAATTGTGCACTTTGTATAATCAACCTTACACACTTGAAGGAAAATGAAAAGTAATGATGGAAAACTTGCTAGTATGTCATTATAGCTATGGAAGGGTTTGGTATCAAGGTCATATTGAATGTAAAAAATCACTGAGAGGCACCTACAGAGGGTATGGTTAGCTCCCTACTAATTTTGGCTCTACCTAAACCAAGGTGATAGGACCTATGGGGTAGCTTGCTCACATGGATAGATTTTGCAATTCAATCTCCATGGGGATTCTTTGCACAAAAAGACACAAATCTAATTAGAACATAATCAAACTTGCTCACTCCACTTGAGAAGGGTTATCACATAGAATGCTCAAGTGTTCAAGGCCAGACACAAGATACTTCAGACATATATGAATGTGATTGTAACCTTCATTCTGTAAAATATCTAATAATAGGGGATCAGATAAAGATTCCAATGTTGGGATTCAAATATTAGAATGTAGACACATGTCAAATATATAATGTTTATGCATATTCTAGTAAATATCACTTATGATATGCAAAGGGAAAGTTATATGTATGGTAGGATAGGGTAGGACAATCAATAGTTATAAAAAGGGGAGGGTGGTGTGTTAGAGGTATGTAATCAATAGGGATTCTTCCAACATTCATGACATAATTTATTGCTAAAATGTATAAAAATTAAATCCAAGCTAATGTAACTACCAATAGTGATTTGCCTTTTCCTATTGAATCTATAAACCTAGGGTGCCCTAATAAGTTCTTTAGCAATATATTTCCAAATACAATGCAGAAAGGGATTTATAACCTAGCTCTAAGCCTAAGATGACAACCAGTAATGAGTAGGGAATGAGATGTCCTATTAATAAATTTTGTAAAACATATTACTACACTTTATCGACAAAAAATATTAGAGAACCACATGCATTTTTATTAACTTTACAAGAAAATATTACATACATCAATGTTTCAAAATGCTATCATGAGAACAAGTAGGGTGGATTTGTTCCATGTTAGATTGGGGAAACATATAGAGATGATCTCAAATCTTGATAATGGTTGTATAGCTACAACCACCATAGTAAGAGAGACAAAACACACATAGCAGTGATCCCAAAATATGGAAGAGCCTATACTAAGGAAGACCCAGACCAACACAATGGCCAAATAACCTCTAGAATAGAAGACAAGCCTTCTACTTATACATTTTTTACCTTTATTAATTCTATAACTATGGGTAGAAACTTGTATAATTAAAAAACCAATTTTAAAGTCCCGCTAAGATGCTCTTAGCTAGAAAATCCCCTTTACCATGCCTAAAATCCCCATCGACTTGCAAGAAAAGAATCATTGTTGAAACTACCTCTATAAGGAATGTTGAGGACTTACAACTGCTTGGAAATGCTCTTAACCACCCACTTGCATAGTTGGAAGGAAAAAATTATTTGAGCATCCAAACAAAATTTATCCTCATGTGTAACCATTTGAATATCTTAGTGAATAGTTTCCTACATAGTTGGAACCTCTTAGACAGTTGCCTTTCTTTTCCAAGCATGCCATGGAATAACCTATTCTTGCAATGATGGCTCAATAATGATCTGATTGTGACATGAAACATAAAATGATACATGATCATGAATGGAAATATTTGATCTAGAATGGCTCATGGATCTTCTTTTGAGCTTTGACTCATTGCCCAACTAGGAAAGACCCAAAAGTTTAAATTTTAGACCAAAGCTTGCCACATACCAATATTTGGCACACCACTTCGAATCCAACTAGGCACTACAAGCTTTAAGAGTGACTAAGTTGATCAATTAGTGCTAGTCTAGATACTTGTCACTTCCTTATGAAATCTGGGCCCTTTAAAAAGTCCACCTCAACTAGCATCATTGGATCATCCTTTCCTAAGAAAATCTGAGCTATAGATATTGCATGAGATGATCAAGTTCTAATTTGTGGCACACAACCATACCACTTTTCATTTTTGCATTTTCCCATGGGATTCTTGACTTTTCAACCTTGGTTGTGCACCATCAAATCTAGCTGTGGTGAGCAAATATGCTTCATTAGATTATGATCTAAGGGGTGGAGCATTATTGGATATTGCCTTTTACTTGGCCCTGAGGATATGCCATTTGGTATCCCTATAAGATTCTTGTGTACCTTGTAGATAATCACTACGAATTTGAGCACCATCACACCATGTGGAAGTATCTCACTTAATTTTATGTTACATTGAGCATTCATCTTTGATCATGCATCATTGGATCATGTTGTTCCATGTAAATATGTGTCATTATATATGCCTCCATTTGAAAATAAATAGCTACTTCGTAGGGTCTAAAATTGATGCTCACATGAGTATCTTAGCATATTTGAATCCCAATAGCTAGTCCCTATAGCTTAAAGTTGATGTTCACATACCTGTCAAAAGATGTCCATGAGATCATCATACCTACAATTTAGAAATATTTCTTTAGGGATTTTGTTCTGTGGTAATTGATCAACAAGATCTTTGTCTTTGGTATTCATGTTTGCTTTAGCACTTTTGTCTTTAGCTTCTTTTTATCCTCAGCACTTCTACTTTGGGCTTTTCTTTAGCACAATTATCTCACAACATTACTTTTGGGAATTATATCGAGAAAATTATTTTGAGTAAAATTTTTGAGATGATTTCCCTAAAGGATTTAAATTCACACTTTTCTTACAAGAATTAATTCTTTGGCTTTTTGTCTTCATCAGGACAATTATTTTCAAACATTTTGTCTGAAGCAATTTCTTCACAGAAATTGAGCTTTACAATTTTCCTGAAGGAATTGAACCTCTACACTTTTTACAAAAGAATTGAGATTTAGATCCTTGTGTCTTCATTAGGATAATTATTTTGGACATTTTATTTGAAACAATTTCCCCTTAGAAATTGAACTTGGTACTTTTCTCGAAGAAATGCAATTCTTTCAAACTTTTTTCTTTGAAAAAAAGTTCAAAAGAAATAGGACTTATACCCTACAATAAATTTGTCAAAATTGCCTTTTGGGCCCTTTGAACATACCCTTCAGAAGTTTTGTCAAGGGCACCCACCCTACAGAATTGCCCTTCAACCTTTTGGAATGGTCCTTTAGATCCCTTGAAAGTGCCCATTAGACTTATTGAAAGTGTCTTTCTCCCTCCAAACTTATCCTTTAGACTTTTTGAAAGTGGCCTTTAGGAATTTTTCAAGGGAAAAATGCCCAAGGGAAATGACCCTTTAGAAATTTTTCAAAGGCAAAATAACCCTTTGGACTTTTTATAGATACTTTATCTTAAGTAAATAAGTCCTTAAAACTCTTTTGAACTTTTTGTGTGGGAAAAATGCTTAAAGGTCAAGTGCCCTTCGAAATTTTTTCCATGGACAAAAAGTCTAAAAAAAATGACCTAAAATAATAGAAATATCCCTTCAGTATTTTTGTGTAGACAAAATACTTGAAGTAAATGGCCCTTCAGGCTTTCTGTGCAGACAAAAATCCTAAAACAATATGGCTTTTAGATAATCTGTATGAACACCTTTTTCAAAAGAATCTAAGGACTTTGCACCAAAAATAGACCAAATTAACACAAGGAAATACCTGATGTAAAGTTCTTGAATAAAATACACTAAGTAAAGACCAAGTTAAATCACTTAGCCTCTTAAATATGCACTTGACCTTTTCTAAAGAACACTTTGAAATAGAAGTTGGGATAATGACTTAGACATTGATATTTGACAAGGCCCTAATTGCGTCAGTGCACTTTTGGGCACTAACACTTTATACTTATCCCATATTATTAAATTCTAAATATTACTCTATATTTCATCGTTGTAGACATACTATCATTCTTACATTTGAAAATTAATTTTAGAATTTGAATCTTGGTTATTTGCCATTAGTGTTGAATTTTGATGATTCAGATAAGTAAAATAGTATTATGTTGATTCCTAGTTAATGTTGATGTTATTACAAAACTTTGTATCATCTTATTTGGTATTCAAGGTGAATTATTATGATTCTTGAAGCTTATTTAATTATGGGTATGTTTTACCTCACCTTGAGTTGCCTTACATGCTTAAACATATAAATTTTACACTGTTATAAGAATGTAAATGGATGCATATAAAACTATATATTTACTTACAACTATAATGATGAATTAGTTTCATATTTATGTTGTTAAGGGAAAAATACATTAATTTTTTAGTATAGTAATTTTATTTATCACCCTTATTAAGTTGTGCTCATGGTGGAGCGTACCTCTTATGATATGGTTTTTATTTATGATGGTATCAAGTATGTTTATAATTATATCTTGATTTATGTTATGGATACTTAGGTGCATAATTATAAACTAAGAGTCAAATGTTATGATTTAATACTCTTGTTGAACCATGGTTAATGTATACTTTAATTAGTTAATCGAAAGGATTGGGTATCAAGTGAGAAGTGATATTTTCCTTCTTAGTGGATATTACAATAGTACTATTTTTATCTTGAGCACATATTATTTCATAAAGAAATTAAATACATGAAAGTGATATACATATGAGACAATTTCTTAGGTTGAAATGTTAAGATTGGAAAATGTTTTAAAGATCTTAAGTTTGATGGGAAGTTGTTGCTTTAAACAATGGTTATATAGTCTCACATTAACTATCTTGATTGAGTTTTTGGGCGGTTACATCCACCTTGAATAATTATGGAAATAAAAGTTAGTGCATATCACATTTGGAAATAAAGTATAATTTGGCATGAGTGTCTTGCTTTAGCATATATTCTAATTCAATTAATTGTATGGGCAGTCTAGGTAATTGATTCTTGTTACTCCTTTATTATGTGTATGAGACTTATGGAAACTTTTTGTATCTAAATAAATGCTTCTTCTAGTAACTCCTAAAATATATACATATTCCATTTATGTTTAAAAAAGGTTAGATCTGTCCATGAGGGATATAGGCCTTATGTAGAGACAAATCCTATCCTAAAACATAGATTTTTTTTGTTTAATTAATGTTTGTATGTGAATATAACTCGGGTATACTCTGTCCTATAAGATATCCTTTGCCAATTGGGAAAGAATCTAACCATAATGGTTAGGAATCTATTATTCTTTGTCAAATTGGAAAGCATTATAACCATACACATTAGGTATTCCTTTGCCAAATGGGCAAGCATCTAACCATATGGTTAGGAATCTACACATGAGTAAGTTATGCTTTGGCTAGAGACTTGACTCATCAGGATCAACTAGATCCTAAGTCACTCACTATTCACTGCTAATCTCTACTGGATAAGCACTGAGGTCACCATGATAAGAGTATAAAAATATAACAAATAGTCACATTCTACCTCAAAATTTGGCCTAAAGCATCAAGAACTGTGACAATCCAACCAAGATCCCTCTGAGTATATCACAAAATTCTTATCTTTGCTTTGTTTATCTAAACTAGGGTCTTATTATAATGGTATTGCCTTTTCATTTAATTTTGATCTTGTTTAGCACACAACCCCAACCCCATCTTATTCACCTATGTACTGGAAGCATCCTTCACTTCCCAAACTACCTACATACCTAATTTTGAATAGGATCAAGGTATATTATGCATGTAGTTCTATTTTCTATTATAAGTTTCATGTGAACTATAGATTTGGGTATGCAACCCTTTCTAGGGCCTAATTCCCTAAGCAATTATTCTTGATTGCTACCCAAATATGAGTGTAAAAAGTATCAGTTTAAGTAAACAAATACTTGTTTAACTAAAATAACCCTAAATCCTAACAAGAGATAGAAATTAACATTTTCAAGCTACATCCCTTTTCCACTTTTATTTACATCAACAATGTTTTTGATCCTTACTTTAGACAACCTAATCCTTACAATTATTGTTGCCAAATTTTCATTACTTGAGAGCCATATAGTTGGTGGTTTCTTGATATTAACTAGTTAACATTCTCAATCCAAGTTTCTATTTATCTTTTTCAGGGGTACTGAGTTTTGAGTAAGAAATGTACTTTCTCCATTTCTACTTCATCAGTTCACAAGTCAGAATCATTTAAGGTAGTTCAAGTTGTTTCCTTATCTTAATTAGTGTTGTTGACCAAAAGGGATTTCCCACCCCTTGGTCTTTATGACATGACATGGTCCTTATTTCTCCCCGATGGTTTATAGGTATGATTCCTAGATGTCATTTTTGTAGCTATGTTAGGCTATGGATGTAGTAGCTCAAGCATGACGACATTGCCTGTAAATGTGAGCTAGAGGCACTGCTTTATAATGAACATTATGTAGTTTTCTTTTAACCTTAAATTCTTGGTCTAATTTGAGATTTGAAAAGTAAATAATACTTGAAATAAATAAATGCATTATATTTAAAAAGAAAATTCTTGAGTAGGAAGGTAGAAAACAAATTTATAACATGATCTTCTAGTTTAGTTCTCAATGTTATTTTGGACAATTATATCTTTAGTCTACTTTTCGATAAGATAACCTTTCCACAAAGAATGTTATATTTAAATATAAACTTAACGTTAAATAAATATTTTATGAATAATATATTATTATTTTTCAATATGGTTACAATGTTATATTTGATAAGATATAATTTTCTTAATAAGATGTCTTACTCATGACAAATAAAATAATTAAATGCAAGGGATTCATAATTGAGGATAATTTAAAATCTAATCATAGATTTATCACAATGTAATCTTCATATTATAGACTAGCAGTCAAGGATGTAAAGACTTGAAGAATGAATTAGACCCTTAAATTTAAAATGTCAATAACAACTTAAGCAATGAATGACAATGTAGCATGTAATTCAATGTCATATATCCATGAAAGAAATTTTTTTTAAAGTAATGTATTCATGAATTCCTAATTTATAAATCATTCCACAAGTGTAATTGAAACAAATACATCAAAAAAATAAATTACAAGGAAAAGATACAGTTTAGAATAATGGTAGATCAAACTAGCAAGATCTACATACCACCTTCCTAAAATGTTTCAACATAATACGTTAATGCTAAGATATAAAATTTACCTTCCTCCATGATAAATAATGCAGCACATTAGAATAAACAAAAATATAGTAAGTTTTATAAAAACTATCACACAAAGAGATTTTTGAGCAGCCCTACTTGTACTTAAACTTTTCAACATAATGTTCACATATTATTCAAATGAAGAGTTACAATTATACAAATATCATTCCAATGTAAACTAATAACTGTATAAGGATAATTGATTACTATTATAATCACTATAATTTTGAAAGATAAGTTATAGTCATTTCAATATAATATCATTAATTCAGGAATAAACCTACAGGGAATAATGTAGCAATCTATGCAAAACTATATATATATATATATATATATATATATTTCCTTTATATTAT